>APFE030582018.1:0-12532 GCA_000404065.3 Pinus taeda
TGTCAAATCTGTCTTCAAATCTATCTTCAAATCGTCAATCTTAGCTTCCACGCCATTCATCTTAGCTTCCACGCCATTTATCTTAGATTCCATGCCATTTATCTTAGCTTCTATTAGCTTTTGTGAGAGTGAAATTTTTGCACTTCGTCTTGTAATTTTGATATATCATGTAGCATTTCTTCCTCTTCTTCATGAGTCATGCTAGAGCTTTCAGGTTGCTTACTAGGTGTTTGCAATTTCTTTCCTCGGGGCATTAGTTACCGATAATGATGCTCTGCTATGCCCTTTGAATACCTTCAAAATAATTTTTCAAGCCAAACTTAAGCAAAATTTTTAAAAAAACTACACACCTTTTTTCACTTTGTAGGAGCTCGATATTTCCTTTGATGTATCTCTGTAATTTCGGATCAAACAGCTTTGAAATTGTGACCTGTAGTAGCCCTCTGTGTCCTCTTTCCAATGCCACTAGTATGATCCCAGTTTGATTCTCCAAGGAAGAGTTATGCCAAATCTCCCACAGTGACCTGATTATAGACTAGTTTAGTAGAGCGAACTTGTACGACGTGCCGCGTGTCCTAGTTTCGACCTTTGGCTCTGAAAAATATGTACAAAAAACTACAGTCCATCCTCTTTCTGTACCTTCTTATGAAATTTCAATCCGATGCTCAGAGAAAACGTTATGATGATTTTCCCCAGGTCAACTGTTTGGAATGTAATTCAGGAGTCTGCAAAAAGACCAACTTCCTCAGATCATATCTCTGCGCGAAAAGCTCTGAAATTCGGACCCGAGGTTCAGTGCGATTTCTTCTCAAATGGTTTTTTTTTTCCCTTTTGAAACATCGTAGAAAAAAGTTATAGCGAAAATGCCACGATGACCTATTTGGAGTAGCGAAACCCTAGAATCCAAAGCTCTGATACCAAATCTTATGAAATCAGCTTACAAAAAGATAGAAAAGATAGATCAACGCCTTAGAATTCAGCCTCTTCGAGGGGGAAACCTCATTTACATTATAAAAATGAATGATTCTTTGATGATTCAAATGACAAAAACTCCTTTCTATATATAGGAGTCTAAGGAGTCACAATATAACCCAACCGACCTAACAATAATAATATAAAGGCACGAAAATAACAATAGAGCGATTCTATGGGGCACAGTAATAACAATATGGGGACAATAGGGGCACAACAATATTAATAAGGATACAACTACAATAGTAATGGGGTAATCACTAGTATTATAGGGACCTATCGGTTTCCTTAACTCACACTTGCATACACGTCTTGAAATTCAATATCATATGCATATTGTTCAATGTAACTTTCATGTAAAACATAATTGTGCTTGAGTAAAATAGATGAATTTACAATAGGCATAGAAATCATATAAGCTACCTTATTGTATATTCCCTTTTTGTACTTAATAACCAAATGAAACTGTTGTATAAAACCCATCCATCTGAAGTGTCGTGATTTCTGCAACTTTGACTGTGACTGTAAGTACTGCAATGGTTGATGGTCGGTATGGATAATTGTCTCCTTCCCGATCAAGTAGTGTTTCCATTTTTTGACACTTTGTACCAATGCGTAAAGTTCTTTGTCATAAGTGGGATAGTTATTCACAACTCCATTAAAAATTTCAAAATGAAATGAAATGGGCTTACCATACTGCATAAGAACTTCTCCCATGGTGTAATCACTAGCATCCATTTGGAAATCAAATGGCCGTTTAAGATCTAGAAGAGCCAATACAAGTGATGAACTGATCTTTTTCTTTAAATAATCAAATGCTTTCCATTGTACATCTAGTCAATAGAAGAATTTCTTTACACTAGTCAATGCATGTAATGGTGCTGCAATGGAAGAAAAATTAGCAATAAAGTTTCTCCAATATTGTTCTGCCCCTAGAAATCTTCTTACCTCTGTAACTGTATTGGGCTTGGGCCAATTTAGAATGACCTCAACCTTAGAGTGGTTTATCTTCAGCTCACATCCTCCAACAATGCCTCCCAAATACACTAAATAAGTCTTGCCAAATTCACACTTCGACATTTTTAAAAAACACTGTTCTTTTCTAAAGACATCAAGTACTTTGTTCACATGCATGACATGTTCATCTTGGGATTTGCTAAATATGAGAATATCATCTAAGTAAACAATGAAAAATTCATCTAGAGATGGTCTCAATACATCATTCATAACTCTCATGAAAGTAGATGAAGCATTTGTAAGACCAAAAGGCATAACAAGCCACTCAAACAATCCTTGTTTAGTTTTAAATGCAGTTTTCCAAATGTCCTGTTCAACTATTTTAACTTGATGATAACCATTTCGTAAGTCTAACTCAGTGAAATACTTTGCATACCTCAACTGAGCAAGCAAATCATCAATTCTTGTTAGTGGATAATGATTCTTCACCATTATTTTGTTCAGTGCACGGAAATCCACACACATGCACCAAGTCCCATCCTTCTTTGTCACCAAGATAATGGGCAAACCACATGGAAAAGTAGATGGGTGTATGATACCTTTGTTCAGAAATTCTTGAATTTTCTTCTTGATTTCCATGCTTTCCATAATCGACATGTGATACATGCCAATGTTTGGAAGTGGAACATCTTGTTGCAGCTGTATCTCATGTTGAATTCCCCTCTTGGGAGGTAACCCCTTTGGTTCCTGAAATATCTCACCATGCTTGCTTACCACATCAAACAAATCAGATTTTAATTTTTCATCACAACCTTCAAAAGATTCATAATCAATATCATTTTTTTTCTTGATCATGAGAAGCACAAAATTTTTGCTTGCATTGACTAGTCTCTTCATCGGCCCTGCATTAATAAAGAATTATTTATCTTTTTGTGATGGGCTCTCACAATATACGCCACTCCATTCTTAATAAATTAGTATTTTTTCTCATGGCGATAAAATAATGCTTTCCTATCATACAAATATGGACTACCCAAAATGATTCCTGAGATGTCAGGTGGAACTACATCTAACTCAACTTCATCAATGAACTTTTCAGTAATGGGGAACTTGAATAAACATTTCCTTGTAACCTGTAAATTTTCATTATTGAATATCCAACCCTTAAATGGATTTGGCTTATGAGGTACATTTTCAAGGTTAAGCTTTTTGACCAATTCTTCTGAAATTAAGTTTGATTGTGACCCACTATCAAATAATGCATCAATCTTATTATGATTTGAAATTACCCTTACATGAAACAATTATATTCTTGATTCTTCATTTGGAGTGTTGTTATGACTATGTGAGGAACTAGTGCTTGCAAAAACTTCTTTTCCTTTTCTAACCATGGCTGAAATCTTGGTCTCATCATCAGAATCTGATCCAAGGTCATGTTGTGTGTATTGGAAATACTGAGAGGGGGGATGAATCAGTATTTATTTTCAATTGTTATTTTTACCAGTTAGATCACTTATATTTAGAACACAATGAACAATAAGAATAAATGCTTTTATTAATTTATTTTTCACAATAAATGAAGTAAAATGTGTATAGGGCTCCAACCCTATATGAACACACCGATCTTCAATATCCTAGGCTCCAACCTATTGCCAAGCACCAACTTGGACTTTTGTGAGGCTCCGACCTCTAGGGCACCGACCCTATATTTTCAAGGCACTGACCTTGCGTTTAGAGGCTCCAACCCCTAGGGCACCAACCCTTCTCTGGTACAAACTCCCATCTGGTCTCTTGAGGACTCTGATCCTCTAGGGCTCCAACCCTATCTTATCCAAGGCACCAAATTTGAGTTTAGGAACACCAACTCCAAGGACACAAATCTTATATTTTCCAAGCACCAACTTGGACTTTCCAAGGCACCAACCTTGTCAATTTTGAGGAACCAACCCCAATGGCTGCAACCCTATAGCTTAACTTTGTCAAGTATGTTTGGTTGTACTTCACAGCTCCCAAGGTCTTCTTCATCGAGCCCTGTCAATCTTCAGCTTCACCGTAGTCTTCATTTTGCATCATCAATGACAACCTTATCTTCTTAGAAGAAATCGCCACTACTCTTCATGTCACCTAAACAAAATCTCCAAGGTCACCTCATGATGGATTCAATGCATCATGGGCACCAAGGGTGTCTCCAAAACTTCAAGGGTTCAAGGGGTAAAAAGGATTGTCAAGGTTCCTCTAAACAATGTCAATGAAGTACTTCTCAAGAGATATCCAAACTCCCTCAAGTGTCACCTATCCAAAACATCAGAAGTCTTCTCACAAGTGTTAGCGCTTCCTGCACAATGGTATTCAAAATATTCTTAAGTGTCCTTCAATAGTCTTCAAAATAGGCTTAAGAACTGCTTCAAATATGTTCCAAAAACTCCAGTTCAGGAGGTCTTCCAAAACTATTTTTAAAGCTTCTCTGAAATTGACTCTTAGTCTGATCTAAACACCTTCAATAATATCTCAAAAGACTGTTCCAAAATTTTGCTAATACTTGCCCCCTAGATTCCTCTATAATTACTCAAGGTAGGCTTCAGATCATCACTTTTCAAATATCCAAGTTTATCATTGTTCAAGCCTTCGAATTCTTCACTATGCCATAAATCCTTTACTCTTCACACCTCCAAACTCATCATTGTTCAAGCCTTCAAATTCTTCATTATTGAAGGCCACACGTTCTTCACTACGCTTGAGTGTGCGGAGGGTTCAAGTCTGAAGTGTCACATATAAATCTGCGATAAATCCTATCTCCACAAATCCAACTACCCCTCCACAGGTCTGAGTCCTCCACAAGTCACTGTCCACAAATCTAAGCCTTCCACTGTAGTTGTTTGCTATCCGAGCTTTATGAGCCTCACTGTACTGCAATTCTTCCACAATCTTAAAGAAGTCTGAGGTAAAGATTTGAGCTTCTAGTATACTGTCCACACTCTTGTAGATTGAGGCTTCAACCAACCCTCCATAGGTCTGCACATAGGTCCGAAGTATGTAGCTCCACGGGTGACTATATAAACTGATTTTTGCAGTTCAACAGAAATAGAATTAGCCCACACTTATGTCCTCTATTCTGTAATGCATATATTAATAAATAAAAATTCCCAAACAGTGATTCTTTTTCCTCTTCAGCCTCCTTCATATTTTTTCCCCTTTTCTCTAAATTCTTCATTGAAACCTGATGGTTAAAATGACGAGTACAGACTCGCATTAATACTGGTTTCACGTTTAAGATGAATGGACGTGTCTTATGGAGGGAGGCCGACATGACAGGCCTAGCATAGGTCGGTTCAAGGATCAAATTAATATTCCTAACTTAAAAAATTAATATCTCCCAACCTATTTGGAATTACAGGCCAAGTAATAGCTCATTGGAAAGCTAAAAATATGCTCTAAAGGATGGTGAAGGTCTCATAGAGAAATTCGGCATCTAAGGTAGTAAAAAATATTTTTTAATGTGACTGGTCATTTATTATTGCAGAATTTGAGGTAGGGCAATTAGGCCTCTTCATGGTTTGGCTCCTTGTTAGGCTTCTTCATCATAAGCTTATAATGTCATCAAGATAGTGATATGCCATTAATCATATGCAACATTTGATTTTCCATGTCATCATAAAGTCTTACATTATCAAGATCATCCGAGGTAAGAACATCTAAGGTTATTGCTTCATCATCAAGATCATCAAAGGTACATGATTGGTACTTCTTCATTAGTGTCTTGATATCTTCAAGAGTTATGACATCATTTAGCATCCCAAGAATATTTGTCATCCAAGCCAATACCATATTGACATCAATGACAACCTAGATTAACAATCTCCCCCTTTGTCATTGATGGCAATATTCTTTCCCTTTCAACATTCTCTCCCCCTTTGACATCAATGGAAAATCGGGTGCCCAAATACTCCCCTAGTAAGGTTGCTTCTTTTCTTCATGAGTAGTAGTTCTTCATAGGTATTTTACTCCCCTTGCCACGATGCTTCTTCTTTCTGACAATGTGGGTCATGATAGATGTGCTTTCATTCATTTATTTGATGAACCAACTCCCCCTGTCTGCACAACCACCTCTAGCTCAAGAAATATTACATGCTTAGTGATCAAGTTGGAATAAATCTTCAACAGCAGTCCATTGGATAGATAAGAGATCATGTTCTTCAATGGAGTGATCCTGAGAAATGATCTATCAAAGAATGATTGTCAATATAGCTCATCAAGGATTCCATAAGGCTCATTCACGGATGGCTTCTGCAAGAATGATTAATCATCATAAGCTCCCCCTAACTGTATGCATGGTCTTCCTTTTGGAAGAGTCTCCCCATGAAATATTTGGAATATCAAGGATGACTTCATCATGTCAACAACATATGTTGTTGGCTAGAGTGTTCAAGATACTTTCAAATTGCGTTTGCTTCCTTCTCCTTACTTGTGTAACCTTTTCCTTTGGTATGGTTCTAGCTTGTGTAGGGGCCCAAGTCAAGTTACAATCACATGCCATATGTCCAATGTTATCACACTTGAAGCACTCTATATTTTTCATGTATAAAAATTCATGACTTCTTCTTGCAAAATTGCTTCTCGGAGATTGACAGGGGCCATTATAATTATCTTTGTGATATTCCCTACAATATTTTTCCATGTGCCCAAAGTTTGTACAAGAATAGAAATAACCAAGAAATATACTTTGGTACCTAAGAGAAGAAGGTTTTCTTGATGTACTTCTGAAGTCTTTTTGCCTTGGGATCCTTTGATGATAACCATTACTTCATGCATCCTTGACACCATATGCATTTCTTCGAGGAGGGTTTCTTCCATAGTCGTCTTGACTCTTCTCCTTGCCTTTGCTAGAACTAGGAGCATCAACATTTCTTCCAAGCTTCCTCACATCCTTGTTGTTTGGAGCATTATGGTTTGCATCATTATTGCTTGAGGATTCACCTGCATATCCAAGACCTGATTTATCAAGGGGATACCTTTAATGACTTAGGATGTCATCTAGGGCTTGAGAACTTTTTAGGTTCTTATTCAACAAGTCAACTTCCTTTTTAAGAAAGACAATTTATTCCTTCATTTTCTTGCATTCTTCATCCTTCTTTGATAGAATAATCTCCATTTCTTCCTTCATCTTGGTTGCTTCACATGATTGGGCCTTAAGAGAAGTGATTTCTGATTTTAACTTGGTGATCCCATCATCCTTTTCTTCTAGTTGGCATATCATGGTGGTTCTCCCATTTTCTGCTTCATCAAATTGTCCTTCTATGGATGTCAAATCTTCCATCACCTTCTCAGCTCTTTGTGCTTGTTTCCTTGCTTCTTCTAGTTGAGATCTAAGGGAGGAGACCTCTTCCTTGTATTGACCAATATCTACTTCAAGTTTGTTCAAGCTCTTGTACCTTTGTTCAAGGTGGCTTGACAAGGTATCTTCCCATTTCTTTTCCTTATCCAATTTATTTGTCATGGACGTGACTTCTTCATGATGCTTTCTCTTGTTTTGATGAAATTCTTAATCTTTGCGAGCTCCTCATCTCTTTCTTGTACTTGAAGCTTGACAAGGTCAACTTCCTTCCTTGCCTTGTCCTGGTCACCAACTTGCGCTTTCTTCTTAAGTTCCTCATTTTCCTTTTTCAAATTGTTAATCTCTTCCATGGAAGCCATAAGTTTAGTGAGAAGATCTTCTTCAAAATCTTTTTCATTCTCTTTATCTTCTAGGTCTTCTTTAGCCTTGATGTCATCACTCTTATATTCAGCTTCCTTGATGGGATCTAGATTTATTTCTTCTTTTCCATCATTTTCTTGAATAGAGATCATTGTCAATGCTTCTTTTGAGTGAAGATAATGAAGTTTATCCCATATGCCTTTTGCTGACAAACATTTTTCAAAATTCGCCTTCATAGAATCAGGTAGACCATTCAATATTGCTTTCATTGCTCTTGTATTATGTTCCTTGGATTCTCCATCAATCATGCTATCAGCAATCACTGATTTCCAGACTTCAATTCCTTGAGTCTTTAAGAAATTCCTTATTCTTGCCCCCCATATATCAAAGTTTCCATTGAACAATGGAGCCTTCACAAATTGATTGACTTCAATTTTGGTGGTTGAGGGAGACATATCTTTAGGAGGATTGGAGACTTTCTTCCTTGGCTTCGCCATTTATGTTCTAATGATCAACCTTCAAGTTGTTAGGCTTTGAGTGAAGGTACTGGCTCTGATACCAATTGTTGTAAATACTGAGAGGGGGGGTGAATCAATAATTTTTTTCAATTGTTACTTTTACCAATAAGATCAATTATATTTAAAGAAAAATGAAAAATAAGAATAAATTCTTTTATTAATTTCTTTTTCACAATAAATCAAGTACAATGTATATAGGGCTCCAACCCTATATGAACACACTGATCTTCAATCTCCCAGGCTCCAACCTGTTTCCAATCACCAACTTAGACTTTTGTGAGGCTCCGACCTCTAGGGCATCGACCCTATCTTTTCAAGGCACTGACCTTGTGTTTAGAGGCTCCAACCCGTAGGGAAAAAACCCTTCTCTGGTACAGACTCCGATCTAGTTTCTTGAGGACTCCGATCCTCTAGGGCTCTAACCCTATCTTGTCACCAGCCTTGAGTTTAGGAGCACCGACTCTAAGGACACCAATCCTATATTTGTCAAGCACCAACTTAGACTTTCTAAGGCACCAACCCCGAGGGATCCAACCCTACAGCTTCACTTTGTCAAGGTATGTTTGGTTGTACTTCACAGCTCCCAAGGTATTCTTCATTGAGCCATGCCAATCTTCGGCTTCACTGTAGTCTTCACGCTACATCATCAATGATAACCTTATATTCTTAGAAGATATTGCCACTACTCTTCATGTCATCCAAACAAAATCTCCAAGGTCACCTCACGATCGCTTCAATGCATCATGGTCTCCAAGGGTGTCTCCAAAACTTTAAGGGTTCAAGGGCTGCAAAGGATTGTCAAGGTTCCTCTAAACAATTCTCAATGAACTACTTCTCAAGAGATTTCCAAACTTCCTCAAGTGTCACATATCCAAAACATCAGAAGTCTGCTCACAAGTGTTAGCACTGCCTGCACAACAGTCTTCAGAATCTTCTTAAGTGTCCTTCAATAGTCTTCAAAAGAGACTCAAGCATTTCTTCAAATATGTTCCAAAAACTCCAGTTCAGGAGTGTCACACGGAATGGGTTATATTTGCGGACAAATCCAACCTTCCTAGGAGTCTAAGACTCTCTAATGACAAACAAACCAAACAAGAGCTATCCTTCTCTAGATACACATCATTCTATGAGAATTCAAATGTTTTCGATCTTACCTTAGGTCCCACGCTTTTTGTAGCAGTCCAGCCTTGCTGATCCGGATGAGCTCCTCCTTCACCTTCAGACCTGCATTCACTAACAAGGCAAACAATTACATAGCATCTGAATATTCATTATAAAACAAAATATATCTATCATACTGACCAAGGAATGTACGAAATAATTCATTAACAAATCATTGAGAAGAATGGACTTATTTGTATTAAATAATCAAGGAACCATTACAACCTGAGCCTTGGTGTTGTGCAAGCTCCTCCCAGGGTCCAGCAAGAGATTTCCTCTACTTTGACAAGCTCACCCACTCCCACTATGGCAACAAGGAAGGATAGTGATCTCTCCTCACAAGTCAACAAATGAAAGTCCTAATTCCAGCAGCATTTACCCTATAGAATGTTCAGCTTTCAACCTCCCCTCCTTTGGCCCAATGCCTTTATTTATAGTATTCTAGAAGAGGTTATTCAGTTCCAACATCAATGGGATACTCCCTCTTTTGGATGGGGTAGCTCCTCTCTTGATGGGATAAGCTCCTCTATCATAGGGGTGCATGAACCATCTGGAGGCGCTCAATACACGTCAAGAACTCTTCTAGAAGGCTCTAGAAGTGACCACAAGTAACTTTTTTAAAGATGAAACTTGCGCCTTTTGACTTTTACAGGGGTACACACCCTAGCTTTAGTATACAGAGCGTATTACTACGCAGGTCTAATGTATTTGGAGTGCGTACACGCAGGCAAGGTAGAGAGAACCTGCGTACCCAGAGATAAACATGTTTTCAAGTGACTTTCTCTCTCTTGAAGTTTTGACATGAAGAGCAGAGGTATGGGGCTTGACAAAGAGGACAATATGGCTATTGATGGGGCCATATAACTGCAGATAGTCAAGGTGACAAAATTCAGTGTAACAATAAGTATGTTGATAAAATACTTGTAAAATTTGGGATGAATAATGTAAAACCTGTAAATATCCCTTTGGCTTCCCATTGTAAAATTTCTTCAGGTTTATGTCCTAGTAGTAATGAAGAAAAATATTATTTGTCTCATGTACCTTACTCTAATGCAATAGGAAATCTAATGTATGTGATTGTTTGTACCATACCAAATATTTCACATGCAGTGAGTGTTGTGAGCAAGTACATGGAAAATACGGGAAAAGAACATTGAAATGTAGTGAAATGGGTGCTTTGGTATCTAAGAGGCATAAGTGGTTTTTGCGTCACCTTTGGTTGATGTAATGATTATGTTTGCAGCTATGTTGATTGAGATTTTACAGGTGATTTGGACAAGAGGAGGTTTGCTTCAAAATATGTCTTTACTCTTGAAAGGGGATCCATCATTTGGATATCAAAGCTTCAATAGATAGTTTCTTTATCCACCATAGAGGCAAAGTACATTGGTGTCTTGCATGCTTGCAAAGAGGAAATTTGGTTGAAGTTCTTCTATGTAAACTTCGAAGAATGCAAGATAACATAATTGTATTTTGTGATAGTTAAAGTACTATATGTTTGGATACAAATATAGTTTATCATATCAAATACTAGACATATTGATATAAAATATCATTTTATAAGACAAGTTAATGATGGAGGTGGAGTAGATCTTAAAAAGGTCCACCTAAAGAAAATTGTGCAAACATATTTGCAAAACAAGTGTTGATAGAGAAGTTATGATGGTGTGTGACTCCCCTTGGATTATGGAAGAGGTGATGAAAATGCTTTGGCAAGGTATTATGAAAATCATTGTCAAGGTGGAGATTGTTAGAATATGACAACAATTCCATTAAAAAAAATGTAAAAACTATTTTATCTAAGTAAATTTTGTTATAGTTATTCTAATTGTGTTGGTTTACAAATAAATTATACATTAAGTTATAGTCTAGGGCCAACAAGTTGATGGTCAATGGTCGGTGTGGGGACCACATGGAATGGATCTAATGGGTCGATGTTTCACCATCATGTTGACACACGTATATCCATGCATACATACATTAAATTATAATCTGGGGTCGATAGGTCGATCGTTGATAGACTGAAGGCATGATAAACTGGGGGGTTGGCTATCGGCCTCCCCCTTTCACTTATACAATCTATATTACATTTGATCTAAAAGACCAGAGGTCAAATCATCAGCCTCTTGGTGTCAAACTTCGCCCATACACACATGTGTGTTTGACCATACTAATTTTCGATTTTATGACCGATAGAAACATGAAATTTGGGTTCTTTTACAAAACAAAAAGGTTAATTCCCACAAGCCAAAATATATAATTATAATGGCACAAAATCCTGAGAGCCTGAAGTCCTAAATCTCCAAAATTTGTACAATGACCATAACAATGACAGTGGCCCATGCATTTGTTTTCTAAAACAAAAGGGGAAAGACTTTCAAAACCCGGTTTTATACAATTTACATCACCACGGCGAGATTATTGTTACAAATAAATTAAACCTTATTGACCCCCTACAAACTAGTTAAACTCATTTAGGGAACTATGGTTAACAATTAGCTAAGCATGAATCCGCATGTTCTCATGACCAAGCAAGGAGCATTATTGTTCCTCTATCAAACATTATCAATCCTATGAAAAGCTAAGCTAGATATTCAAAAGCCATTGCTGTAAAAAAAGAGAGCATTGTAGAAATTTCACCTGTAGAACAAACCGATATATGCAATGTCCTAAAGCATAATACTTGTTCTACTTCTACAAAACATTAAGCGGAAGCATAATCGAAATCATGAGAAACATCAAGTAGAAACATGCATAACTGATCAAGAGAATTAATCACACATAACACAAGATATATCCAGGGGAAAGCACCAGCATAAAACCCCAACCATGTATTATCAATCAACTGGAAATCCTCTTCAAAATACAAGAAGAATTAGCACTCAAGCTATTCAGTTCTTAATGAAATATGAAGATATGAAGATATGTCTCATGAACCACCCAAGCTCTGTTTATATAGGCTTTCCCTATGGTCCTTACGTAGTTTGCTTAGGAAATAATAGCAAAAGCATATGTTATTAATTCCAACATACCAAAAACAACCAATGGTCCAACTACGTATTCCTTGAGAACACTAGTTCCTCAACCATGCAAAAACTACTTACTATAAATAGTTAAGCATATGATAGTACACTGTCCCACATCTGATCTCAACTGGGTCTCTGATAGAACTGACATGCAACAGTTATCCATGAGTGAATCCTCAGTTATCTAAAATAATAGTTGTCACATG
>APFE030582034.1:0-14419 GCA_000404065.3 Pinus taeda
CAAAGCGCTTGGAAGAGAAAATCTTGAAAGATTCAGAACGATGCTTGGACTCACCAACATCCCTTCAGATTAAGCGGGGGAATGTTGACACCTAATCCGAAACGGATGGGTGAACTGGACAGTCATCCAGAAGATGAACTGATCCGTCATATTTATGTATATAAATGTATGTTAGCTAATGAATAAAATAATCAGTTTCTCTCGCTCATTCTGGAGTTACCCTGACCTGACACCTTTCCTCTTTTCTTTTTTTTTTATATACCCTTCTTCTTTATTCTTTATTAATTTTTTTTTTAAATAATGGCCAAAGACCTAAAAAATGGAGAATCTCCCAATATATAGCGAAACGCTTCAATTATGACAGCAACAAGGTTGATGATAGGTTGATAACCAAAGGCCTGGTGATCAGCGAAACGTGGCTCTGATACCAATGAAGCGAACAAAGTTCCTTTTGAAGATTAATTACTCCAAAAGACTTGGAATATGAAATTATCCATTGAGGATATAAATATTATATTAAATAAAAATGAATAAGAATCAGTGATTGGTTTACAATGAGAACAAGCAGCTTGCTTATATATCACGCAAGTGTCTCTTCATGAAGAGTCATGTCTTATTAGACATGCCTCTTCAACCAATACTACTTAACTAATAATTAATATGATTATTATCATTTACATTATATTTATATTATTTATATATTTTATTCGTTACAGGATAGTGCATGCCACATTTATAGTTTGACACTTTTAAAGACCTAATGGAGAATCGGCATCATTAACTAACGCAATGAAAATGCAGCTGAAATATGGTCATTATCTAAGCTGGCACCACTTCAACTATCCATTGTTACCAAACTAAAAAGCCTATTCCATCCAGAAGGTATCATGCACAAGAAAGATATTAAAAATCAATTAATCTTGCATGTGTATCTATAACAAATTGCAAGTAATGTGCGTCTGAAGTAGAGTTGGCTTTGTCAAGAGAATAGAATAGGATTGAATATATTAAGAAAATACACGACCCTTAACAAATAATAATTAATTATTATTATTCTGTATTTTGTAGATAACATATCACTATTGTGTGTGTGTGTGTGAAACAAGTTCGTAGAGATACTTCAATCTTTAACCAGTATAAAACTTACTTTTGTCAGCAATTAACATTAGATGAGGTTGAATATACATTCAAAGCTCCTTGTTACCCACCAACAAGTGGGTAACCCCATAGGAGAAATTTTTTCCCCTATGGATGGCCAACCAGTCAGCGGCCCTGCATCTCCTCAGTACATGATGATATGCCATATTCGTCCACTATTGGCACCGGTCAGACACCTCTCACCATCCGACATTCCTCTTAAAGGAAGGTGGGTCACCATTCACCGGTCAGACACCTCTCACCATCTGACATTCCTCTTAAAGGAAGGTGGGTCACCATTCGGCAAGTACTTCAACCATCTTGCAATCATGTGCTTTTACTTTATGTTTTAGGCATTCTAACATGGATTAAGGGGTGATTTGGATAATTGACCGATCTTGACT
Source organism: Pinus taeda (assembly GCA_000404065.3). Taxonomy (NCBI): domain Eukaryota; kingdom Viridiplantae; phylum Streptophyta; class Pinopsida; order Pinales; family Pinaceae; genus Pinus; species Pinus taeda. Next base: position 1,542 of record APFE030582034.1, read on the forward strand.
GTAAACCTGCTCTTTCACTTTACCAGGGACGTTAGTTTTCACCCTAGTCCCATGGGACCTCCAATGAGGCCTTAAGGTTATAGGAGGGGCACTACTTTGGAAACCTGGATGGAAGTAGCGTGTCCATGGTGTTCCATGCTTACTAATTCTCACCATTCCCCAAATTTCATCTCCATTCTTTGGGCTTGTAGTCATTGGTTCATTGGGATTGGCACTCTCTTATCCTCATCCTTGAGTCTAGGCCAGAAACTTTGCCTTTGAGGTTGATGCAACTAAACGAACAACAAAAGCATAAAATGGCCACAATGAAACAAAAGGAAAAGTTAAAATGCAAAATATGGGCAGGACATTAATTAGTGTATGGGAAAAAAGCCTAACTGAGCTCTATCCCCCTCATTAGCCATCACTCGGGTCTTGAACACTTGATGTTCCATTACATAAAAGAATCCTTGCATGTCGCAACCATGATGAGCGAGAAACCTACTCATCATTAAGGGGTAAATAAATGCTAAATCATCAAAAGCAACTTTGGACACCTAAGCTATGTTCCCAATTAAAGTATTGTCAAAAAGAAGTAAAAGGTGCACCTAAGGAGTGGAAAAAACAAGCTGAGGAAAGGGGTAACTCATGCCTCCACGAATGCTCTCTCCTTACATATATACATTCAAGATGATGGACCCCCTGTTAAGCTTGTAATAGTTTCGAAAAGTCTTCTGGATAGGCTTCGTGTCTTGGCATGTAGGAGATGATTTATTGCCTCTTTAGGTATTTATGTCTTCTTCACTAAGTCCAACTTAGGAAGAGCAAAATAATTGAAGTCAATTAGTTAATGTGGATTATTAAGTCATTTTCTAAGGATAAATAATACAATTATTTAAGTGACAAAAATCATCTCACCCATTGATCTCTTAGATCTTCTGGAAGGGAGATTAGGTTTAGGGATTTAGGTTTAATGAAGATTATAAATGAAAGATTAAGGGAGAGGCGAAGACATAGGCAAAGAAGAGTGGCAACTACAACATTTTTGGGAAAGCAGTTTTCTCAAGAAGGAGAGAGCAAATTCTTAGGAGTGAGAGGCTCAGTTATACTAGAGAGGAGGAGGGAGAATATAGGGATAATTTTGGGAGTGTTTTTGAGAGGCCGATTTACTGGATATTGGAGAGGCCGAATTGTTGATGCAAGGAGGTGCAGTCGCTGGGAAGGCTGATTTTCCAGGGCTGATTTGTGAGTGGGCAGAGGTTGAGCAAGGGCAAGGTGCAAGGTCCAATTTGCTAGTGAGAGATGGGTTGATTTTCTTCGGGCTGAATTATTCAAGTGGGGTTGAGTTGCAAGTTCCCTTCACTATATTCTTCTTTGTGAATTCTTTCTACATCAAAACCCTGATTTTCTAGATTAATTAACAATGAAGAATTGTTGTGGATGTTTACGTATTGTAATGTGTGATTGATCTCTCTGATTTTATTTCCGATGCATATAAATTTCAAGATGTTAAAAATTAAAATACCAATGATTTTATTTTTCAACAACTCATAATTTATTTGGTCAATAAAATAAAATGTTGGGAATAAATAATTATTGCAAGAAAATAAATTTGGGCTAGTATTAGTTGATTTAACACCTCCATCAGTTGTTTCCATGACCATCGCTCCTTGCCTTTAAGTCCTACCCCTCCATGGCCACCTTTATAACAAGCACCTATGGATTCAAGGGTTAACCTAGGACATGTCACCTCCCCTTAGGGGCTAGAAACACGTAATAGGGTTGATCATCTGGCCATCCTAACACAAGTAGGGAACACTTTTACAAAACTTGGTCTAATTAGATATTTGAAGGTTTTTTTGGCTTGAAGTGTTATTATGCCCATAACAATTAAGCATGGTCCACTAAGATGCACCTATGGTCATTGTCCATAATGATTGGTGACTTTCCCTTGAACTTGAGATGGTTTTTCCATGTGGTTCTTCATAGAGTAGTGGAAGCCATTGAGGGCACACTGTATCTCTCCACTACAAAACAGGCCAAAGTTGTTTTACATTTTCTATAAAGTATTGATGACCTTGTAGATGCAACATTGTCCCTCTAGAGCAGAGCATTGGGCACTTTGATAATTCTAATTGATGATAGACACCTCAGATCAACTGCAGATGCTGAAACACTGAGCTCCTCTTGCTTGACGTTGGATTTTCTTAATGTTGTACCCAACAAACCCAACATGCCCCTAGGCTACCCTTGACATTGTTTGATTCGAAGTCCATATGATGATGGTCATCCCCACAATGACAAGGGAGTGCTTGTACTTTCACTTGGAGCCCCAACGCTAGAGATACACGATGCCATGTCACCATCTATCCCTTGAGAGGGCAACGTAGGGCACCCAAAGCATGGTTTTGACACATGGAGGCAATTCGAGACACTTCTCATTCCCTAGACAGAAATGCCCTTATGATATACACAAAATTAATAGATATGCAAGGAAATTCAACAAAATAAAACCATAATATGATAGAAAATCAATCAAAGATACAAGTTACCTCATGCTCAAAGGCATAACAACATAAGACCAAGCATGTGATCATGAAAGTCTTCTTTTATTATTTCAAAGAAAATTTACAACTGTTGAGAAATCTAGGGCATGAATAGTTAAAAGATTTCTCTGCTTAATAATTTCTTGTGATATACTTTTACTTCTTAGCTTATAGTCTTTTCTTTGTTATGTTATTATTGTGTTCTTTGTATCAAGACAATTACCAATATGCACAACAAAAGACAAGTGACACAATATGTAGGCTTGTCAGCCAGGGCCAAAACCTCTCACCTTTTGAGAGGAAAACCCGATCAAAATTCTTCTTCTAGGTCTTCAATTGATGAGTACCAACACCATGACAAAGACCCTTGACTCTAGTATCCTCCCAAGAACCTTGTCACTAACCTTGATGCTCTGCCTCTTCCTTTCTCGACTTTCTTCTTGATCTTGAATTGCTCTCCTCGGCTCCTTCTAGAGAAACTCGGTCTCTATCCTTCACACTGCTTCTTCTCGACTTCTTTTAGAGAAACTCGGTCTCTATGATCTCACTGGCTTCCTCTAGAGAATCTCGGTCTCTAGATCTCTATCTCGGTTACCCAGAACAAGTATCCCAAAAGAATCCTTCCTTCGCTGCCCCAGAAGAAACCTACTTCACTGCCCCAAAAGAAACCTCCTTCGCTTCCCTAGACGAATCTCTTCTTCACACTTCTTCACACTTCTCTTTGTAGCCTTCTTCCTCACACTTCTTCATTGAATGCTTGTCGAGTTTTCTTGCCTTCAAGTGAGCCTGAGCGAGGCTACTTATACACATCAACTCATGACCCTTAGGCCGACATGATGACAAGTAGTGAGGCTGACTTCTTCTAGCATATTCTTCCATCGTTGTAGGCCGACTTTAAGAGGATAAGTGACAAGGGCTTGTTGGAATTTCTAAGTCTAACTGTTAGAAACCCTTCATGCACTTTTCTGATTTATTTCTGCCTTGTTCTGATTAATTAACAGGTTATTTACCATGTAAACACTAAAAATAAATACAAGTACATGCTCAACACATTACAGATCAGTGAAGATAATATCAGCGAAATATCGCCGAATAGGGTAAATATCGCGATATTTTCAGCGAGCCGAAATATCGCGGAGAAAATATCGCGATATTTTCGGCTCCCAAAAATATCGCAATATTTCCGAGATATCGGCGATATATCGGCCAAATATTGCGAGACGATATAAAATATCGTCGGGCGTGTTTGCCGCGGCTAGAGAAAGGAAAAATTGGTTTTTCTTCTTCATTTTTGTTTCTGAGTGTTGGAGAAGGAAGGAGAAGAGTTTTGTGGTGGTTGTCAAGAAGGGCTTGAGGATCAAACAACGATTATCACCACCAGCTAAGATTTTTTTGTGGATCAAAGATTGAAGAATAGTGAGACAAACTTCATTTCTTCCATTAACAGGTATGTTCTTAAAAACCCCTATGTTAATGATTTTTTCATAGATTTAGGGTTATGCTTGCTTGCCTCTTTGCCTACCAACATTTTGTTTCTTTGTTTTTTTCCATTTGCTATGATTTTCATGCCCATGAACCAATGCAAGGGTTTTCTCCATATTTGGACAGCAAGCTTCATTTTTTTTCAACTTTCTTATGCACCCTCTTATTGCCATTTTTCATTCACATTACAAAATGCAAATAATGTAGTAATTTTTTTTGAATGAGGTGGTTATTACTTATTATTTTTTCATTTTGTATTGGGGGGTTTAATGCCAATTTTTTGTTTTTTTTTTGTGCCCTAGGTTTGAATTAGTTCACTACAATGTCAAATATGCCAAAAGCCTTGGACCCATTTTGGGAGTATGGGGAGGCTGTTGATGGGGAAAATCAGGGATATATATCATGCAACTCATGTGGGACCAATATGTCAGGAGGGGTTACACGATTGAAATACCATCTGGCTAGACTCTCTACATATGATGCAGATGTAATGCCTTGTACGGTTTCTAGTGCAAAGGTTATACAAAAAGCTCATGAAGCAATTGCTAAACAAGACAGAAAGAAAGCTGCTAGGGAGAGGCCAATGGTCTCAGATAGATAGCTGCTAGTTTTATTTGTTTTGCAACTTTTGCTACATATAAGTTTATAACTCATGATGATGAAATACTTTTAAAGTTTTATATATGTGATGTTATTTTGTTTGAGTCCTTGATTGGACAATTATCACTATCAGGGATTAGTAGGATATGTGATGTTATTTTGTTTGAGTCCTTGATTGGGCAATTATCAGGGATCAACAGGATTTGGTATCGCCTTTGAATTTTGATGTATCATTTCTATTTGACATCATATATATCAGTGCCTTCATATTTATGTGCCAATGTGTTTAGTTCATGTTGTTATTGCTTTATATGTTTAGAAATCTGAAAAAAATGAATATATTATGCATTTTTTATGCTTGCCGATATTTTGCCGATATTTATGCCGATATTGCTAATAAGATATTTTCTGGACCCTCGCCGATATTTTGCCAATACCGATATTTTCAACACTGTTACAGATCATCAACCAAAGGAAACAAAACAACCTCACAAGTGACACCGCTGTTTCTGGACCAATGTCCCCGGAAAAACCCAATGTGGGAAAACCAGTGCAGCTACCTGAGAGTTTTGATTATTAAGCAATTTCAGAATACAATCTGGGTGCCAAAACCAACTCACCCAACAGAGAATAATCTCGGCAGTAGTACCTCTCAGTCGGAGATAGATGTTTCGGTTGAAACCCCGGATAAACACTTCGACAACTCCCAACTACAATCTGCCCCACGAAAACCCTAGCGTCAACCTCTAGGGACTATGTCAGCCCTTTCTGACCTAGCGTCACCCTGCATCAGCCCTTAGAGTCTCTACGTCACCCACGCCAGCTCTGTGTGAGCCCTAGCTGGCTCTGCATGAACCTCTAGCTGGCTCTGCGTCCCTCTCTCTCGGATTTTGTGCTGATCCTCCTGGTACTATCTCTGCCTCTCTGCTTCTGTATTCACTGCCCCTTAATTGCAACTTTGATCACTCTTTCGACTTCCTTAGCAAACCCTGTCTCAGAAAATCAAAATCTTGATCAACTCAGTGTGTTCTCCAAGTGACCCTCAAGTCTCCTCTTGTTCTTTTCTCGTTGACAATTCAACGACCGAGATTAAGTCCCTAATCAACGGCTAAGATTAACTCTGGCTTGATCTATGACTTTTGGACCATTCTAACACAGTTTTATATTAATTCACATTAATATTTTATTTTCCCTAAGTTTAGACTTAGGGACTCCATTAAAAATATTAATTATTTTAATATCTCCCAAACTATTTAGAATCTACCCAAACCATTTCTAGGTATTGGAGATCTCATGTGCTTTAGCCTCTCCACCAATTTTCGTGGCTAGAGCACATTCGATGCTACCCTAAATCAACAGGGCTTGGAGGATACTTTACATAGACAAGATTGACCTTTTACAAAGTGTAACATGGCTTCATTACATGACAACGACTCTATCATTTTATGACTAGATGACAAATAATTCCTGAAGACTCTCAATGGGAGTCTTGAATCAAAAATAAAATCTCTTGCTCAGGAAACCCATGAAGCAAGTAATACATTTTTTTTTTTACATCGCATTACATAAAATCATAAATACATGTCATTATGAAAACCAACCCTAGTTACACTTTTCAACACTCCCTTTTAACTAGGGAGGTATTTATAATGGTACTTGGACTTTCTCAATTTGAAGAATTTCTCATAAGAAGAATTCAGATTGGTAACTCATTTGTATAGCATCATATCGACCAGCATTGTTACATAGCAAGGCCTTGACTAACAAATCCATCTCTCCACAAGATCTGAGCTCAATGCTGGTGAGACCTGTTAGCACTTGAGATTTCACCTCAGGCTGAGAAAGGTAAACCTTCAAGGCCACATCAAACCATTTCACCTCGTAGCTAGCCCTACGGGGTATGAGAAGGCTCTCTTCGGTCAATCTCGTTAAATTTTCAATGGGAAGAGATGACCAATCAAGGTAACACAGATATTAGGCTAGTAAACTGATTTGAAAGTTGATTTGGGGGTTTTTTGGAGTTTTTTAATTAAATAACGGGGTTTTTCTGGGCTGCATGGGCAAAATCACAGCTTCAAACAGAGAAATATAATGAACAACACAGTTGACGACTGAGGCAGATCAATTCTATGATTTTATATGGTGATGGCAGTATCTGGTGTTGGAGTGTAGTGATTCATAGTGGCATTAGGATTACTTGTATACATGTCAATTTTATACCAGAAGAAAAACATTGAATTGAACAAACTTATAGGCAGAGCATAAATATACATGATTCACTAAACATTTCATTGCTTCATTAGAAATGATCAATGAGGTGAATGAAACATAACATGTTACATATAGACAAAAGGGAAAACTTATGCTAAAATTAACAATACCACATGAATCTCAGAAATTAGAGCTGTGGAAAATTTTCATTAAAAAATCCTTCTGTCAAAGACTGTACAATGTGAGCTCAATTCCCTCCAGCACTCAGAAAATCCTCCCCTGAACTGACCCTACCCTAAATGAATTTTTCTTTTTAATATATGAAACAAAACACAGCTGGGGGAAAACCAATCGACCCCAAGACCCGGCATTTGTTTTTATCATTATTAATAAAATAAACTAAAAAAAAACAATCAGCGCTTCCTGAAGAGAGAATAGCGCTCTTTCCACTGGAATCTGTTGAATCTGGTGAATAGGTGGCATTACAGGTGTCACTCCCTTTGCTAAAAATAAACATAGGCAATCACTCCTCGTTTTCTACTGTGAAGCGTTTGGATTCATCTCCAAACAATTATACCCGCTTTGAATATGTAGCATCAACCTGCCTTTTGATTTCTGAGTTCATACGTTTGAACAAATCCTCAAAGAGCAAAGCAATTAACTGACCCGCAATCACAGTGGATGAGACCATGTTCTGTCAGTCGAACAATTAGGCCAATTAAGAGATAAATCTGGAGCGCAGATCTCCTGAAATCATGACCGAGGATCAAAATAGGCAAATTCGTTCCTCTTGAAATCTTCTGATGGCTAATAAACCGGAGCGTTGATCCTTTGGAATCGTTAACTGAGGTTATAGATAAGAAAACGAATCTTATACATCCGGCAACAAGTGTCTTCAGGTGACTGAAGTGAAGAGCAGGTGTCAATCCCATTGCTGAAGACAAACACAGGCAATCGAATCTTGCATGCCACTTTGCTAACTGCGCCCCAAATCTCTGGAAATGTGTTGGCCATTTTACCGAAATTAGCTTGATATTTTGGAGTAAATCCACCGCCTGTGCTTTGAAAACGGATCAAATACCGGAGTATTCGCAATTGGCTGACCGTGGAGCCTCGCTGATCCGATCCAGAGCGACAAATTTTGACAAGAAAAAAGTGGTCAAGGCACCGTGGAACCTCACTTAAACAGCCCTTTTGTTCAGCCGAATGCACATCTCCACAACTTTACACTGTCCATACACATTCTCATACAAAAATAAAAAAAATAGAGACAACAAATAAACAGTAGAACTTTCTTTTAAATCATGCCCCTGTTCTCATACACCACCATTCTTTCAGAAAGGTTTCGAACTGAATAATCATCTTTTGACGAAACTTAAGTTTCCGTGTGAACACATCCAGCAGAATGAAAGCAGACACAATTCTGAATGGGAATATTATCAGTACTGCCGCCATTCCCAAAGGTGACAATACAACTTCATTGGTGACCTGGGTTTGAACAGATATAAAAATTGTCCGAAGTTTCAACAATGCAACATTTAACTTTTGAAGGTGATCTTCCATCTCATTCATCGCCTCCTTTAATGCAATAATCTTTTGAATGGTGCAGGTGGTTTTGAATGGTGTCCCTGTGCTTTAAGTGCTTTCATTACAAGCATGGTCACTGCCACAACAATCAAAAGGAAAGGAAAGATATATCAAAGCCAATTCCTTCTTGAAGTCAGCTTCAAGTGTTTTCAACATGTACTTGTGAAAATCAAAATTTGGGTTTGAGCTGCAATGTTTTCTGAATGAAGCCCAATCGTAGAGTATTGTAATCTGTCTTTGTTACTGAGCCATAAAATTGCTTAAAAAATGAAACCATCTAACTTAGTGAAGCTGACTTTCCCCATATTTCCATAACATGGTTCTTGACAAAATCATGATGTGCAACACTGATGAAATATTTGGTCGAATGCCTCTCCCAGGACCTTGATTGCAGCACTCTGTATCCCACACTGGTAGATGTACCAAGTCTGACAATTTCATTGTTTTCCATGGAATTTGTAGGTTCTGCAGTGCTCTCTTGAGGAAATAACATAACCTCTACAAATGAAAGGCTGGTAAACAACTGCAGACGTGATAAGGTCCATTACCGCAGAGAAGAGCTCAACATTTGATGAAGCACCTTCCTTAGATAACATATGAGAGAGGACAGAACTCAAATAATTTCTCTGCTTAACACTCAGCAGATAGCTTTCACTGAATGAGGGCGCATCCTTTGTGCAATAACACATAAGCTGCACAACACTCTTGATGCAGCCAACTGTAGTGAACCATTACGATGGAAGCCCAGTAGGGAGGTTGCAGCATTGACAAAGGGAACAGGCATAGACGTTGAGGGAAACAAACACTGGTCCAAAGTTGATGCACCTGCATAATCCTTTAAACATTCACCACCTGTAACATAATTAAGTGCAACACCCACTAGATCCATAGCTGAATACACAGCATGTTGCAGCCACCCAATTTTTCTTGGATGAAGCATTCGGTTAAGATATAATTCCTCCAGAGACTCTGCTCTTATGCATAAAACCTGAAGAAGGACATCATGTATCGTGTTGTCATATAGCTATGTCTCCATTAGAATATGTCTCAGTTATACTGAATGCTGATCCATTTTACTCATAACACCTGTGCGCATAAGTTCGAAGATCTTCGATGTTGCCTGCCATCGCTCGTATCTCAGCTTGTATCTCCACTTGCCGTGATTAATTTGGTCACCATCTAATGACAACAATCTTGCAAGCCCCTCCAGAAGCAGCCAAATATCACTGTTAGATGTATATATACATGGTTGACAAACAACTGTCTTGAAAATTTCAGTAAAAACAGGACTTGGAGATCAATCACAAAAAAAATTGTACAAAATAGTGATACACAATGCTGGTACTTTAGAATCCTTGCTGATTGGCATAAGATTGTTTATCAAAGAACAAATTATATTCATAATATCGACCCTCAACGTCTTTTCCATGCATCCGTAAATTCGAGTCATTTCAACAATTGGGGAACCATCAAGCTTAAGTAGCTTCAACGTCAATGCTTTGTTGAATGACAACATCCGACTCAGCAACTCTAGGCTTCCTACCAATTCCAGATTCTGTTTGTTTGTAAAGTTCACCATTTTGCATCTTACTTAGCCGCTCACAAACAACACAGTGATAGACAATGCTTTCTGTGCCTTGCACATTTTACTCTCTTCGATGGGATGAATCAATCTCTGGCGATTCCTTTCCAGTTGCAAAACAAAGAGCACAGTACCAGCTTCCTCTTGGAATTTCTTCAATTGGAGGTGAAAGGCAATATGTATGATATGCTCCATCACAGGTATCACATATTAGAAGACAATCAGCGCACTCATCAATAACACAGGTTTTGCAAAGACTATCATCTGTACCTGATGAAGGAGGGTCACACTGCTTATTTTGTAGGCAGGGGCTTACAATATGTCTAAATTATTCTTTTCAAGGTTCCTTTTTATTGTCTCCATAAACTATCCAAGCAAGATTACGAAGACCATAACGCATCATTGTCTCTATTTGCAAGTGTTGCATCTTTATAACCATCCGTGTACCATCTTTCAAAATACCACCATGAACTTGTGCAATTGATACTGCTGCAATTGGTATTTTCTCCACATAGCTTTTTGCCTCTGATTGCTAATGATATTCTGAATTGTGCTTGTGCAGATATGAGCTTTGAAGTCGCTGCTTCCTTTTGAAGAGCTGGAGCACAAAGTACATAATTTAAAACAATACATTAAATGATTTCTTCTTCAAAACAGGGTTTTGAAGAAGAATCAATCTCTGACGTTAGATGGAGTCTAACATTGGCTCCACTTGGGATGGCAGCTTTCGCTCCGTCGAGGTGCCAAGAACCGCAGAACTTTGGGAGAGCAGACAGTGCCTCCACCCATTGGGCAATGGAGTCATCATCAACACAACTCTTGGCTTATTTTTCAAACTGAAACTGAACTCAAACTGAAAATTACTTAACAATCTTCAAGCAAACTAAAACACGATGCTGCCCTTATGGCTGCTTATTTATTTACAAAAACTACTGTAATCTGTTGTACAAACAATAGATCAGGTAATACTAAAATGCCAGATTAGCCATTCAAGTAAACCTGAAAATGATGTTGCTCGAGAATGCTTCCGCCAGGACACAAATGCAATTGCTGACAGCCCTTTGTGTAAGTAATGAGCCTGGTCACGTACAAGATAGCCTAATCTGTCAATCAGAGTGAAAAACATGTCCATATATGCCGCAATAGGATCACGGAAGACAGACTCTGTTGGCTGCCCCAACTCTGCAATGCATACTTCCAGCTGCACATTGTCAATGTAAACCTCTATAGGCAAGTCTATGACTTCTTGTTTCGAAAGAGGAAGGATTTCCAAGAACTTTTTAGGGTCTTGGAAATCGTATGACTAGATCTGCTCATCTAACCATTGAATCTCATCTTCAATTCTTTCAACAATTAGTTCACACAATTTAATTTTGAAAGACTTTGAAGATTTCAACAAATGAAGCCAGGCACTGTAAACATCTTCATCCAATTTAGTAGCTGCTAACGCCTTTCTTATTTCTTCTACAACTTCACACACGGCAAGGTCTGCCACATACCCTTCCATGGCATGAACGGATCAACAAGCACTGGAATGTCTGGATCGAATTGGGGTCGCCAGTGAATGATTTCAGCCTTGTCAGTGTCTGATCGTTGTCCACTATCAACAATCAGATCTGAACTTGATACATGTACTGAGGTAAAATGCAAATGAAGTGCTACTTTCATAAGCTCACGGAGATCGACTGAAGCAGCGTTTATCTACTAACGCTGATGTAAAAAAAGAGCGTGTTCGAAGGCTACCTGGCGTATCTTCAGACTCCGTCTAAGACTTATGAAACACACACGTCAATGAGCAAACGATAAGTTTGTTCTCCCCAGTATGGTCGCCAATATGTTAGGCTTGGAATTCACCTAGGCTGAGATAGACAAACTCTCAAGGCTACATAAAACCATTTCACCTCGTAGCTAGCCCTACGAGGTATGAGAAGGCTCTCTCGGGTCAGATTCGGTAGATCTTTCAATATGATAAGCTGACCAATTAGGAATAAAGATTTTAGGCTAGTAAATTGATAAGGGGGGGTTGATTTAAAGATTTTGGTTTTTTGGTGGCAATTGGAGGGAGTGCAATTCAGGGTGCGGGGATTGAGCACAGTTTTTGCAGGGGGATCTTTGGGGCAAGGTAGGAGTGAGCGCTGATGCCTTAATCTGAGATGGATGATCAAGGATGATAGAGAAGAAGCTAAAGAGGGCTAACAACCATTAGAATCCTCTCTAGATAGCAGAAAACATAAATTTTGAACAAACTAAAAGCTGAGCATGTCAAAGCATGTATTCAAACTTTATCACTTCATCTGTTCAAATAGAAGCAAAAGAGGGATGTAAAACACATAAACAAACTTACAATAACATGTAGAGAACACACCATCAACATTACAATCCACAAGAATCCACAAGGATGTCTGCAAAACCCTGGCCTTCTTCCTCTTGAAATTGCAAAGATAGATGTAAAATATACAATGAAACTGTCTCCCACAAGAGTCCAACCTTCCAACCTCTCAAAATGACTAAGAAAACACATAATATAGGCAAGCTAACCTCTTCCCTTGCCTCTAGGGGTCGAGCTCATCCTTCTAGGAGCAGTGTGAACTAATTTCAAACTAAGCACTAGATAATAGGCATCTCAACAACTTGCCTCTATTACTTAGCTTACTAATTCATGCATTAATTATTCACTTTTACATCAAGGAAGCTTCTAGAAGAGTAAAGAGAGGTAAAATCTATCAAAGTGCCATGAAAATATTACATTTATCCATCATCTACAAGTAAAAATAATCAACCATAGTCAAAACAGTGTTTTTGACCAAAAAAGTCAATTTTGGCAAAGTTAGCTCTCACATCCGCACCCCCTGGCTCTCACGTCCGCGCACCTTTGCAGCAACTTTTGAGTG
>APFE030582036.1:0-18148 GCA_000404065.3 Pinus taeda
AAAGACACTAATAACAAAAAGTACTCCTTGGTCGTAAAAGATCAAGCGGTTCTCTCAAGTATTATTTTATACTTTTTCGGGCTTGGGAGACATAAATTTACGAAAAAGTCAAACCCTGGAGTCTTCTTAAGTTTTTTCAGACTCTCTAAAAATGAAAAACGCTGAGTTTCTCCTATACTGGACTCGTTAAATCTCGACAGTAAAGGACATGTTCAATTACAAACAGGAACGGACCACTCCTTCTTAGGGTTCGAATTTAAATTAAGTTGGACTCACCCGAAGGGTGAGCTTATAATCAAGCATATGTTATCCTCCTCAAGCTTGTAAAAAATAAAGAGGTACTTGCCAGAAATGGTGGGGGAAAAGAGAGAAAAGTGAGTCTGTTTGTCATGCTTTATAACCACTCTTGAAGACGACACTTTCATTCACCTGGGTTGGGAAATCCTTTACCTAACAGTTGATCAAACCATATTGAAAGTCTTCAGCTGGTTTCTAGGTATTAACTTCGGGTCAATCATTACCAAACCATCTGTCGTGTCGTTATGTGTTCAAGAGGTCAGTGCAAATAAGCCATTCATCTGCAAAATGTCTGTCATCCATCTTGACCATCCCTGAGTCAGTATTTGCAACTAAATTTCTTCAACTTGATATATGATTTCCTGTCGTAGGCTTGCCTACGACGGATTGCTTTCTATCGACTTCAACTCATTATCTAGAAAGATGATCTAGGAATCGTCAGTACCTTGAGATATGCATGCCTCAATGGCAGGTTTCTCGCCTTTGACAACAGTTTACATCATTGACTTTCGATCAAAGGATTCCATGACATGTTCGACATCGACACATCTTATCACATTTCATGGATTATGCTGAGTACTTTGAGAGCCATTGTCATTATTGGTGGTTTCTCTCATGCTTGTTAAAGGTTTACATCATTGACTGGTAATCAAGCGGTTTCCACCATGTTCGACTTCGACACATTCAATCGCATGGATAGAATCATATTGTTTCGGGACGTAGAAATGAAGACCCTAGATCTAGTTTCCACCAACCAAGTTTTGAGGAATTTTGTATTCAATATATTATGGACTATTCATAAACAGATGGTTGTGTCCATACTGTGTCCACATGTGTCTGTACTTATGATGTGTTACAAGATCATTCCTATATCAGAGCAGTAGTTAGTCTTCCAGTTAGTTTTCAGTCTCTTAGTCAGTTTTTATCTGAGTATGGGAATGCCTACCTCAGCGATGATATGATCTCATATATATATTTTTCATTGAATGTTTTTACAGGTTCCAACCGGGCTCTCCGCAAGATGTTCCTCGAAATGATAAAGCACTTCACTCTTCCTAATGAAAAAATCCTCATATACTACAGACTTCGCACTTTAGGGGGCAATATGTTACACAAAAATATCATCACCTTGATTATTTGCAGTCGGTGTAGGACTATCACCACCTATACCATCTTCCTAAGCAAGTCTCAAACCTCAACTCTTCAGAACAAGCTTTAGAAATGAGAGAAAGACATCAAAAAAGCAATGTAACTCTAGTTCCGCACTTTCTCTCACTTTTGTCTGCGGGCCCGCACCTTTTGTTCAGGATATTTGCGTACTTATACGCTCTGTATGTAAAGGGGAAGGTGCGTACCCCTGTGAAAGTCAAAAGGCGCAATTTTTATCTTAAAAAACTCATCTTGAGTTAATTCTAGAGTTTTCTAGAAGCATTTGTTACGTGGATTGTTCGCCCCAAATGGTTCATGCATCCCATCATAGGAGGAACTAATCCCTTGTTGGGAGGAGCTATCCCCTTGAAGGAGGATTCTATCCCTTTGAAGGAGGACCTGGTAACTGATCTCCATTGCACTATAAATTGAGGCATTGGGTCAGTGGCTGGGGAGGTTAGAAGCTGAACTTTTGAGGGTAAATGTTAGTGAAATCAAGACTTCCTATTTGAGCTTAAGAGGAGAGATCACATACCTTTTTGGCTTCATTGGGGAGTGAGTGAAGCCTGTCAAAGTAGAGGAGACTTCTTGTTGGACCCTGGGAGGAGCTTGTACAACGTCAAGGCAAAGGTTGTAAGGTTCTTCTCCTTTTGAATTAATACAATCAAGCTCATTTTTTCTCAACAAGTATCTCATGTTATTTGTTTCATGGACTCCTTGACTTTCATGTTAAATATGTTTTATAATATTGGTTATTCAGGTGCTATTTAATCGTTTGCCTTGTTTGTGTTTGTAGGTTTGCGACAAAGGAACTTACTTGGATCAAAGGAGCAAAGGCATCCCCAAACTTGCGTTGGAAATGAGGTAGGCCTTAAACACATTTGTTTGCCATTATTTATAAAGCGCATTTAGAGAAAGATAGTGTCTGGTTGGTTTGTTTGTCATTAGGTCTTCATTAGATTCTAGGAAGGTCTATCTTGTCCGCAAGATCGACTCATTCCGCGTGACATCAATCTAACAATGATGTTGAAGAATTGACAATGGGTGACTCTGGTAAAGCTCTGTGATATTCATGGTTTTATGAAGCACCCTGGATCAAATTGCAGCTTTAGTTAATGTCATTGAAGCAAACACTCGAATCTAAGTGTGCTTTAAGATTGGTCTTTGTTGGGGAAGCATCCATTGCATAGAGGGTTTTCTGTGGAGCTATGATCTTGACACTCTAAGCATCGGTGTAGTGAGAGTTAAATTTTTATTTTCAATCCATTTTTACACAGTTGTTATTGATGAAAAAATTACTTGAATTGATTATTATCATGCCACTCGTAATTAAAAATTATGAATTGATATAAAGTTCTATAATATGTTAAATATTTTTACTTTTGTGTCTAATTAAATATGGTTAAATTTAAATGCTAAAGTTATATATTTTTAACCACATATGGGGAGCGCTTTCAAGTTTCATTATTATTTATAAAAATTACATTCAAGTTTGTTTAAATGGTATTCATTATCAATAAATTTCATTATCCTTTCATGTTTAAGATGGAGGCACACCTATATTTATATTGGTATGTTGTTTAATATTACGAAAAAATTGTATTTTTTTCCATCTTAAATATGGATTTGATAAGTTATATATATGGAGAATTGTAGTTTCATCTTAAGTTTATGAAGTATTGAGAGTTCAAATCTATTTAAGCTTTGGAACCAAATGTTTGATCTTTCAAGGAACTTGATTGATAGATTTCAAGTTATTTCAAAGAACTTGATAGATCCCAAGTTAAGATAAATATATGGTGGGTTTTAATTAAAAGCGTAATAAAAAATCATCTCAATCTGTTATTGATATTCACTTGATATTACAATCTAGTAGGAAAAATTATGTAAATCTGTAAATCTTTTAGTCATTATTAATATAGAGCTCTCTCATCTGCTCTCTCTCTCTCGTCTCTCTCTCTCTCTATATATATAATATATATATATATATATATACACATAAAAACATATTTCAAATGTCCATATTACATAAATTTAATATAGACTTTAACAATAAAAAATAAAAACAACATTTTTTTTCCGCTTTCAGTCTAAGAAAGATGTATAATCTCTTTACTTTAAAAAAAATGTTTCCAATATAAATATTTTAAATAAATTAAAAATAAAAGAGTCATATATTTTCACTTTTATGTATAATTATTTTACTTTTAAAAAATATTTCATAATAAACATTTAATAATTTTTTTGAATATCCTTAATTTTTATTAATATATCTTATATCAACTTTTATATATATGTGTGATGTATACCAAGTGAAAAAGTGTTTCAAAATAAGAAGAGATCTATCATTTATTCAATTTTTAATATGACATTGATATGTGGAATTCAATAATAATAATAATATGAAAGAATTGTGTACTTTGGAAAATATTAATGTGTAAAATGTAGGCTATAAAAAAATACTTCAATGTTTATTTTGAGTAAAATATTCTAATTTCTTTATATAATATATACATAGTTGGCAATAAAATGTTTTACTCAACATGACCATCGAAGTGTTCTGATTTAAAAAACAATTGAATTAGAACACTTTGAATTTAAAAAACAATTGAATTAGAACACTTTGATGGTCATGTTGAGTAAAAGGTTTCAATGGAAACTATGTATATATTATATATTGATTTTTGAAGTGCAATAAATACAAACACTAGTTTCCAAAATATCCATAATTACTTCTAATGATGTAGATATTCTTTTAGCAATTCATGTTTATCATTAAGTAATTACACTTCTGGAATGTGTGTGTCCCTTCATTGGCGCTGACTTGACTTGAGGGAGGGCTGACTTGACAAGTTTGGAGACAAACATTCAAAATTCAAATTTTGAAATTTTCTCTTGTGATACTGACATGAAGAACATGTCTTATATTAATTCTTTCATGGGCTAAACAAATGAAAATGACATGAAGAACATGTCTTACAAAATCATTATGTATTTCAAGGGAAACAATATAAGCTATGAAGATCAGCCATAACTACAAAATTCAACACTCCCTCTTAACTAAGGAGGTATTCATAATGACTAGACAAATGTTCCTTTGTTGACAAATTTCTCAAAGAAAATGTTATATCAAATCATCATGATTATTCAATCACCATAATTGGATCAACAAATTGTGACAGATGGTGAAGCAATAACATCAATCAATTACCATACTTTGGTCAAATATCTTTGAAACATGGTAAATCAACAACATCAGCTAGTGACCATAATTTAGGTCTATCTAACACATGGTATACAGACTAGTCTTGGTTCACCATCATTCGGGTCAGTATATTTGAAACATGGTGAATCTCTAAAGGCCACACTCTATCTGATTAATTCAAGGCCTAATGATAAATGGGCGTGATGCTCGAGGACCAATCTTCTTAATTCGGGTCAACATACTTGACACAGGAAGAATCACAGTCCTTTGCCATACCATTTTCCATAAATCGATTCAATATACTTGACATGGGGAGAATGTTAGTCCATGACACTATCTCATCAACGCTCCTCATCCAGAGAGGTATTCTCAACAAATCCAAGTTGTCCTTGAAGTATACAAGCTTCGCTATGGACAGAGTCTTTGTAAGAATATATGCAATATGATCATGAGCAGAAATATATTGGAGCTTCACTACTCCCTTCTACACCATGTCATAGATGAAGTGGTACTTGATCTCGATGTGCTTTGAATTGTCATGGAAAACTGGATTTTTCTGTAATCTTTACATATTTCAAATTGTCACAATATATCACGTTCAGTTCCAACGCCTTATTAAATAGAATTTCAAGTAACTTCTGAAGCCACACTACTTCACAAATTGCTAAATTAGCTACAATATACTCTTCCTCGACAGCGTTGACAGCAACATATGTTTTCTTCTTGCTCATCCACGAAATCATGGTGAAGCCCAAACTAAAGCAACCTTTGGATGTACTCTTTCTGTCTTCCCTGTTCCATCTGCATTTGTATATCCCTGTACTTGTATATCACTATTTGAGACATATCTTAAACCACTATAATCAACTATACCACACAAATATCTCAATACATGCTTTGCTACAATCCAATGATCATGTATTGGTTCCATTTGGAACTGGTTGAAGGTGTTCACTATAAAGAAAATGGTTGGCTTGGTATTACACAAATACATCAGTGAGCCAATCAACTTCCAGTACATGGATGGATCTACAAGATACGACTCAGAGTCTCTCAACTTTCTTATATTTGTCACTATGGGAGTTGTCAACGATTTACAATCCATCATTCTAAGCTTCCACATGATATTGATAATATACTTTCCTTGACCAAGGAATATTTCACTAGGATTATGCCATACTTCTAGCCCCAAATAGTAGTGCATCAAACAAATATCATTTAGTTTGAATTTATAAGATAACTCTCTCTTACATCAAATAATGAGATGCTCTACACTTGTCAGCAATAAGTCATCAACATACAATAATAAAATTATAGGTTCATTCTTCTCAACCTTGATATATAGATTTGGATCAACATCAATTTTGGAGAAATTGAGTCTTGTTAGGTATCTATCAATTTAAGAATACTAGGATTTAGGTGCTTTCTTTAGGCCATATAAGGATTTCTTCAATATGTAAATGTGAGACTCTTTTCCATGAACCTAAACACCTTGAGCTTGTTCTATGTACACTTCTTCCTCAATCACACATTGAGGAAATCAATATTTACATCCATCTGATGTAAATTCCAACCCATATAAGAAGAAATAGAAATAATAGATCTAATAGTAGTGTACTTGGAAACTGGAGAAAATTAAGTCTCATCGTAATCCTCTCCCTCTTTTTGGGAGAAACCTCTAGCCATGATTCTCGCTTTTTATTTGTAAATATTTCCATCCACTACATGCTTCATCTTATATATCTATTTGGAGGTTACCACTCACTTCCTTTAGGTCTAGGCACAATTTCCCATACATTATTTTTCATAATTGATTGGTATTCTTCTAACATCGCATCCTTACAAACTTTTTGGCTAGTTGCTTCTTCATAGGTGGTGGAAGGTTCAAAATCAATGGGATTATTCATCAATGTTGCATTTTTAGAATACCTATCCAGTCTCTTTCTTTCCCTAAAGATGCCACATGTTGTTGCATGTCCTTTTTCTTCCTACAAGGTAGATCTAAGCCAAGTTGGTCTCTTCCCGATTTCAGGAACAACAACTAGGTCCACTAGTTCGCTAGGCCCTTCTAGCTCTTCTTAATGATCTATGAGATGTTTTGAAGGATTGGATGGACTTGAACCTTCTTACATGGGAGCTTCGTGTTCTTCCTCATCACTAGAGTCCATGGGAACTCCTTAGATTTCCAATAGGAAACATTCTCATCAAAGGTCACATGTAACAACCCTGGTGAAAAGTTCATGTAATAAAAGTTAATAAAGGCAAAATAAGACCACAGTTAAGGGACACTTATTCCAAGCTCAATGTTGGGAAAAGATATCCTAGTGGGCATCACTGAATGTGTGTTTTGGCTAAGGAAAAATGGAAAAGGATAAGGCAAAGGCATTAAAAGGAAAAAAATGCATTTTTGGCAAATTTATTTATGAAATAAAGGAAATTAGGAGAAAAGTAAGGTGAAAGGTCAGAGGTTGCATGTGAGGATGAAATTAAGGAAAATAATGGAAAATGAAGAAATTAGAGGCCTCATTAATAAAAAGGCTTATGAGGATCAGTGGGAAAACTTTTTCTAAACTTTTGTCAGTTCAATTTTGGAGCTCTCTCATTATTTTCTCTCTCTCTCAAGGAAAGGAAGGCATGATCAAGCAACTTCAGCAGGAATACTTATAGGTAACCTTTTGCATGTGTGATTTCCTAGCTGGTTTGAACATGCATGGATTTGCATGTTGGTGTATGTTTCTCTTGTTGTCGGTGGCATGATTTTGTTGGGTTATGACAATGTTTTTCATCTTAGCCTTGCCTTTTTTTGGATGGGATGTTTATCTTGGTTTTGAGCTTTGGTTTTCCGGATGGATTTCAAAATCTGGGGCGAAGGTGGTCTCAAGTTTCATTCCCAAAGGCCTAGGAATCCCTTGACCAGTTTTGGCAGGACACATGGTAAATCCTGTGGGAGAAATCTCACTTTAGGGCTTAGTGATCCAAGTTTGGATTACAGTAAATCCTGAGAGACTGGTCTCAGTTCAGGGCCTAATGATCCAAGATTTGATTACGGTAAAGACTGAGAGACAAGGATATGGAAAATCCCTCAAGAATAGTGATGGATTCCGGATGGCATTCCAAGTTCGGTTAGGTTATGATCAGAGCAACGATTTTGGTGTGATCGCGGTTTGATGACAGTGGAGGTGGTTTAACCTTTGGATTCCCTTGGTTGTTCTTGGATTGGTTTTTCTATGAGATCGCACATTCATGCTTGGGATATGTCATGGGGGTGATTGGATGAAAGAGATATTTGGTTCAACCATGTCTATGGTTGGGTGGTACGTGGAAGTCCTGAACCTAGTCGGATTTGCCTATGATTAATAAAAGCTAAGTTCTCTTACTTTTGTACTTTCTTATATATGGATTTAATGGCTATCATATCTCTGATATTTATATGGTTTAACACTGGTTATAAGCATGGTTAAATCACTGGTTCATGTCATGGTTATTTCATGTATTTACTTGTAATTGTTAAATGGATGGATGCAAGACCTAATTGATGATATGACAATTCAATGGAGAAGAAGGTGACACTTCTGGTTATGTTTCATAAGTTCTTTCAATCATTTATGCTCTATCTTATATCCTAGACGTGTAGATTGCATTAATTCCAAGTGCTAAATATTTATGTTATCCATGAAACCGTTCATAAGAAATCTGAATGGTTGCAGGTAAGTTTGATTAAATTCCACCCCTGTGCTAGTTAAAGGAGGGGATGTAGACTGACCTGAATTTCCTATAAATCTAGAATACTTGGAAGTTGAGTTTTTCCTATGGTCAGTCTTTGGTTATGGACTGGATAAGGTTGCACCAGAGCTCGTAAGCGGTGGACCACCTCCCATAGGCGAACAAAAGGCTAACCTCGATCCATTCCTCCTAGAGGTCATCAAGGAATTTGTTGACCAGGAAGTTGGTCACCTCAGGTAATCTCATGAGTGCCTCTGTTATTCTAGTTTGCTCTCAGAATTGCTATTTTTATTTATTTTTAATCCAGAGGAATTGTTATCTAGATGGATCTTGTTGACCCAGATGGATTCCAACTACTACCGCTATAAATTTTACATTAAATTAGTATCTATAAAAACATAATATTTGTACTAATTCTTCAATGTATCCAACGCAGGGATTTGAAGCAAACTGTGCCCGGATTTCCTAGACCCCAACTGATCTGAGTGCTTCAAATTTTTCCAAAACCATCAACGTTGCATTGAATACCATTTTGTCGCCTCCTTTTAATCCATACGCTAATAGTCTCAATTATCTACTTGCAAGTTATTTGATTCCCTATGTCGGACTCACTATCTATGTCGGCGCCAATGCTTAGCTTAAACACCCCACTGCCAAGTGGGTAAATCACTGCTACGTTTTGTTTTGCATTACCAACGAACGAAGAGATATAAAATATTGTTAGATTTTTTCTAGATATTTTGGAATTTGACAGATTTAAGCCATATTCTAGAATCTAGGTCAATTAAGGATGGAAAATTCTGGAATCGGACAAGCATAAGCGAAGTCAAATAATTATTATCTGAAATCCTATTGTTGTATTTGTTTTGTTGTATATTCTATGAATATACATTTGGTAGTAGGGCTTCTTGGAGTGGAATCGGGACAGGACGCGGTTATCCATGTTTTATTGTTTAAACAAAAGGATGACTGGGTGGTGCCATACCCATACAAATTCTCATATTTCACATTGTGGCTCTCCAATTTCAGGAATACTCTAGGACACACAAGAATTACCGACCAAGGATTGATTCCAGGATACATTCTTGCAAGCGATAAATACTTTGTTGCATATGCATGCACTACTGCCCAGATTTTGAAGATAGTCTACGCATTGGGTAACGAATCATATTCTAGAGGATTCTACCCTCGTGGTGGTGATGGACGTTTTGCATACAATATCTCTCCAAACCATGATCCTAAAATGAGTGACTCAAAGGTGATTTTAGATTGAGTACAACAAAAGTCTTCTTTTGGACCACCTTACCTCACATTTTGGATGAAACTTATCAGAAATTTGTTGAATTCCTATAAAGAACAGAATCAAGAGGCAGATCGATTATCAAATATGGGATGCTACTGCTTGCCTGGAAAGCTCTTCTACCAACCCCACATTAATGATACTCTCTACAGCTCGGGGAGTATCCATTTCTAATGGTATGTACAGGGTTGTTCTTTGCAATCTCGTTGTTTTTTTTGTAATTGTTTGTACCTGTCATGTATTTTTCATATCTTCAAGATGAATATTCAGAATAGTCTAGAAAATCTGTTGTGAAGAATAGGCTCTAAAGAAAAGGTTTTTGTAAGTTGATATAGTATTTCAGAATAGGTAGAAGAACACAAAGTTGTAGTAGTAAAAGTTTCTCTACTTTCTGAGTTTTTGAGACTTTATATGTGACACAGAGATGCAAGGTCATGAGATATGATTTCTAGAAAATGTTTGATGGTTTTTTCTCTTATAAAAAAATGTAAGATCATTTTTTTCTCTTATAAAAAATATGAATATTTAGAACAATCTAGAAAATCTGCTCTAAAGAAAAGTTTTTTGTAAGTTGATATAGTATTTCAGAACAGTTGGAAGAACACAGAGTTGTAGTAGTAAAAGTTTCTTTACTTTCTGAGTTTCTTTGAGACTTTATATGTGACACAGAGATGCAAGGTCATGAGATATGATTTCTAGAAAATGTTTGATGTTTTTTTTCTCTTATAAAAAAAAGTAAGATCGTTTTGTTCTCTTATAAAAAAAAGGAAGTTGTAGACAATCCATCGTAAATCGAGTCGTCAATATAATCACTCTCTACAGGCTGTTGCAATTTTTGAGACTGAACTCAGAATCCCCTGTTGCAATTTTTGGGACAAAACTCAGAATCCCCTTTGTTATGTTTTACACTTCTAATTCACCATAGTATTAAAATATCTCTTCCAATTTGAGACTGGGTATTGGCTATATATGGTATAGTTTCTGCCTTTGGCATTTGTTCATGCATCTGTCACGATTTGGAATTTTCTCTGGAAATAGGCTTTAAATATTTCATGAGCGACTCCTCACTTTCTTGCATTCATCTTGGGAATTGGATCACATTATGATGAAGAGGTTGACATAATTGTTGAACCCACGTAGATCCATTCAAATTAAGACACAAATTATTGAAGTCACAATGGTAGTATGGATACTAATTTAAAATTTAGGGAGGAGATAATTTTATGAATTGATTGCTCCAACGGTAGCCGAAGACTCCAATGGAGGCTTCTTAAATGTTATTATATGTCCATAAAATAAATTTATTGTATGCTAACATATAGATAATGCATGAAGTACCAACGAAGCTCTGTATTGTTTTTGCACCAAGTTGCGAGTATCACAGCCTTCAATGATCTCTCTTGAAGACATAGCCAGTTAGGAAAGTATGTTGAAGGTTTATAAGGCCAAACATATCAATAAAATTAAGTGAAATATATGTGATATCAACAATGAAATATCTCGGCTCTTTGACTTTGGATATTGGTCCTATGTCGGAGAAGACTCCTTTAAGACCTTTTTGAGACCCTTTCAACACAAGGAGGTATGGACTAATTATCCAGTTGCATGTTTTGATGGGGCATATACTTATAGGGTCTGTGGCAGTGGGGCTTTTTTAGTCCTTTCAACACAAGGAAGTATGGACTAATCATCTAGTTGTATGTTTTTATGGGGGCATACACTTATAGGGCTTGTGGCGGTGGGGCTTTTTTTAGTTCTAAAGACATGTAGCTATTTTTATTTATGGTGGAATGGTGACTTTGGGTCTAACAATAGAGCGGAGCTTATAGCTCTTTGGGGCTCTTCTATCTTCTCATTGGCTAGCAAAAAAGAACTTATATGTTTTTGGTGAGTCAAAGATGATTTTAAATAGAGTACAACAAAAGTCTTCTTTTGGACCACCTTCCCTCACATTTTGGATGAAACGTATCAGAAATTTGTTGAATTCTTGTAAAGAACAGAATCAAGAGGCAGATCGGTTATCAAATATGGGATGTTACTGCTTGCTTGGAAAGCTCTTCTACCAAGCCCACAAAAACGGTAGTATCTACAGCTCGGGAGTATCCATTTCTAATGGTCTGTACAGGACTGTTCTCTGCAATCTGGCTGTTTTTTTTTGTAATTGTCTGTACCTGTCATGTCTTTTTCATATCTTCAAGATGAATATTTAGAGCAATCAAGAATATCTCTTGTGAAGAATAGGCTCTAAAGAAAATTTTTCTGTAAGTTGATATAGTATTTCAGAACAGTTGGAAGAACACAGAGTTGTAGTAGTAAAAGTTTCTTTACTTTGTGAGTTTTTTTGATACTTTATATGTGACACAGAGATGCAAGGTCATGAGATATGATTTCTAGAAAATGTTTGATGTTTTTTTTCTCTTATAAAAAAAGGTAAGATCGTTTTTAGATTTTCCCACTCCCATGTCACAATTGTTTTTCAATTTATGGCTTATAGCGTTTCCTTTGCAATATCTGGTGCAAATGCTAGTAATAGCATTGTCAGTAGAAAACTATGAGAAATATGTATGTGTTTAAAAATAAAAAATAAAAAAATGTTTTACTACAATTATGACATTATCAATTAACTTATTTTTTCCAAATATTTTATTTATAAATTATATAAACTATTTTTTTTATATTCATAACCACAAAAAGTATTTACACATACAACTTTTAATTAAAATGAAATATTTACTTGAAAATTTAACTTTTTCCACATATAAATAAAATACAAAACAAACCCAAAAAAACATTATTTATGTTAATACAAATTACGAGATAAAACATTAAATTAAATATATTTTGATATTAAAAAATATTTAAAAAATAAATAAAATAGACTCATAGCTTCGAGTGAAGGCATATATTAATTTGAAAAAAAAAAAAATTGAAATATCTTTGAGAAAACAATGAATTAAATAAAATTCAAAAGCGTGAGTAATGCGTTCCAAGATGATTCTGGAGGGACTTCACAAATATCTTTGAAAAAGCAATGATTTAATTAAAATTCAAAAGTGTTCTTAAAAGGGTGGTGATGAAAAAGCAATGATTTAATTAAAATTCAAAAGCATTATTAAAAGCGTGAGTGATGCCTTCTAGGATGATTCTAGAGGGACTCTGCGAATTATGAATTATGAATCCGTTGGAGGTTGGTGAAAGAAGCTCTGTATATATAAACATTTATCTTCCTCCTCCTTTCATCATCTGGACTGCACGGATATGTCTGTGATTGCTGGTTTGTTTCTGTTTGGATGGTCTTGGTGAGTCTGAGTCGGTGTAGGTATGTGTTTGAGTCAGAGTCTGAGTCTGGTTGAGTCTCAGTTAGTGTTGTCAATGCTTGATGGAGGAGGAGGATGGAATAGATTACAGGCACTTGGATCATATTTTTGCAAGGGAGACGCCTGCATCATTCTTGGAAGGTGCAAACATCTTTCAGAGAAAAAAAATAAAAATAAATAAATAAATAAATAAAAATTGTTCAATGGTTGTTGGGTGAGTGAGCTCTCTCAGCTTTTTTGCCCATAGAGATAAATCATATCTCAGTATTAATATAAATGAATGATCTCTCTGCACTAGTGTACTTTCTTTTCATTATAGGATTTCCTCTGATCTCTGTTCTGCGTTGGTTTTACTCATTATTTTGTCTTATTTCAACTCTTCAGCCATAAAATCCTAATTTATGGAAAAACAAAAGGATAAGGGCATTGTTGTTGCTATACTTCAAACCGTCAAGGGACGAAAAGAGGGACGAAAAGATGGAATCCAGGTATCTATTAATGGATTTGTTTCTAGCGGATGCATTAAGTAGATGAACCCGCGTTTCTTTCACTCACTGTATTGGTTCAACACACATCTATTATCTCTGTTTTTGCCGTTTAGTTCATTAGGATTAAAAAACCATTTAACTGGCATTTCCAACATTGCCTAGAATATAGGCTAAAACCATGGATCGGTAATGGCTAGATTCTCATTAATTGGTTTAAGAGGGCTATGTATGGATGGGGCTCTGGCTCTGGCTTAACGAGCTTGACCCTAGTTTATGTATCTGCCCTGTTTATTAAATTTGTATCATTAATCACTGTAACCCTTGTATCGTTGCCTCTAGCTCTCCCACACTAATTGAATTTATCCCTTATATCGTTGCCTCTGGCTCTCCCACATTAATTCAATTTATCCTTTATGCCTTGGACATGGTTACCCTGTCGCTGCCTTTAGCTATCTCCTGGATTTATTAAGGAGATTACCCTGCTTATATTTTTCACTGCATTGCTTATTGACTCAACCCACATTTAGAGAATGGTTAAAACCATGCCGTAAACTTAAAATCTATAGATCTCTCACTCTCATCAGGGTTCTCCCTAGCTTCCTGATAAAGGGCTATAAAATCTGCAGATGTGTTGAGATGAATTTACAAATCTTTATTGTATATTATTAATTAGTTGAGGTGGGTAACTCTGTTTCTTGCTAATTTCCTTAACATAGAGTTTAATGTGCCCAACCTGAGGTGGGTAACTGCATTTCTTGGCAATTTCGTTAGCATAGAGTGTAGTGTGCAAGTGTAGTGCGTGCAACCTGAGGTGGGTAACTGCATTTCTTGGCAATTTCGTTAGCATAGAGTGTAGTGTGCGAGTGTAGTGCGCGCAACCTGAGGTGGACAACTGTGTTATATCTTTATTGTATATTATTAATTAGTTGAGGTGGGTAATTCTGTTTCTTGCTAATTTCCTTAGCATAGAATTGAGTGTAACTGCATTTCTTGGCAATTTCGTTAACAGTAGCGTGCACAACCTGAGGTGGATAACTGTGTTTCTTGTTAATTTCCTTAGCGGCGTTGGGAAGCGGCCAATGGATGCCTCAATGCCCTGCTGGTGCAAGAATATTTTGGTCATTTTGTTAGCATAGAGTGTAGTGTGCGCAACCTCAGGTGGGTAACTGTGTTTTTTGGTAATTTCCTTAGCGGTGTTGAGAAGCCGCCAATGGATGCCTCAATGCCCAGCCAGTGTGAACCAAGAAGCAGGGAAGAGAATTATCATCCAGAATATTTGAATATTTTAACCCAATTGAGCATATACTTATCTTCATCATTTAGCAAGAGCATGTAGGAACCTTCACGAGCATGTAGGAACCTTCACAATGCAGAGATGTAACAAATACGTCATCCATTAGATGTGTTATTAGTCCAGTGAAATCATAATTTTTCAGGTTTCCAAAGCAAATGCAAATTTGTTTTGCTTAACGTAGAAAGAGTGAAATCTTATGATGAAGAGAGCAACTGGAGACAATGAACAATCAAATATTCCATGTAGGTCACATGAAATGAAATGATCTTTTAGCTTATTTTTTGAGAGTATATTACCAGGTACATATACTCATCGTGTCCCCATGGCATAAGAACGTTATCAAGTCCACATTTTTCGGAGTACACCCTGTATTTTGGGTTGTGAAAATATGGATTTTCCTTGGAAAGCCACACACAACAATATCATAAACTTTGCGGTGGACCCAGAACAATGTTTCAGAAAAATATCATGTTGCAAAATGAAGAGAGAAGCTAGATATAGATTACCTTGTGGTGAACAATGGTTTCAACGAAAGCTCATCCCAAAAGAGAAGTGTCACCTCTATAAATTCAGATAACATAAGTTTTTTTGTTAGACATTATTAACAACCAATCCAGTTCATTCCCACAAGAATCCAGCATCTGCCAATTATAACTAGAAATATCATGTAGGACTCCTTAGTTAAGCTAAATGCATTCCATTTAATTTTGTATTGGGAAAGCTTAAATAAACTCTGACCTACAACTTCCCATTGAGGCTCCCCTCCAATCGGAGGGTATATCGCATCTAAGCGGTTCGATCATCTCCACTGTGCATCCAACGGTCAAACCTCACGCTCAACACCCGGATTTCAGGGCTCCAATCCTTACCCCTATATATATTTGTCTATGTTTTGGCATCGTAAGTTCAAATAGTTTTCCTTCTTCGGAGGAATCGACAGGAGTTCTCTTTTCTCTCTACAGGATTCGAAACCGGGTGGATCTCAGCTATAGGAATAGAAATAACTTTAGTCGTCTCAGAAGAGTTCGATCGAATACTATGGTGGTGAAATTAACCGAAGAGCAGATTTCTGAGTTCAAGTAGGACTTCAGCCTCTTTGACAAGGATGGCAATGGTAAGTGATTTAATTTATTCGAGTGTTTAGGGTTTGATGTGTTCCTTTACATGCAAGTAACTACGCAATGATCAAGATCCATATCTCTCACCATATGCAGTCGGAATGTTGCTGAGACTTGCACATTTTTCACTAATTAAGTACCGCAATTCTTCTCTATTCCTCTTCGATTTTTCTTTAAAACTCTAGTATTCGACTTAGTCCTGTCAATTTGACAAAATAAAGAGATATTTAAGGGAGAAAATAAAGGGATTTCATGCAGAGAGAATAATTCATAGTAACTCATAGTTTCCCAGGGTGTTCGAGTGTTCGAGAGGAGGATGAATAATTCAACAATTATATTAATGCACCCAACTCCTCTCCCAGCGCGATCTGAAGTAACTATTTCAATTCAATTCAGTGAATTCGAACTTTGTACCGCTCTGTACATCAGTTGATTTGAAATATTCAAAATAATATTGATCTCAGATATCCCCGCATGAATTGACTATTTCAGTTCAGCAAATTCAAACTTTGTACCCTCTGTACAACAGTCTATTTGAAATATTGAAAATAATATTGATCTCAGATATCCCCACCGCATGTGATGTGATTTGATTGATAGTCTATCCCTAAACTGATATAAGCTATAAAGTGCTAACTTCTTCCCTATGAAATGCACATGCAGACCATGTCACTATCTCCCCTGTAATTTGTAGGGATTTAGGATTGAAGTCGACGTGTCAATCAAAATTAAAAAAATATCAGAGCAAGCTGGGATCATGGGAGCGACATCTTTAATGAACAAATCCAACTTTTCATTTTCTATTTCTAGTTTATTGTATGCAGCGTGATAAACTATTATATCACACTCAGAACTTTCCCAGTCTGGCAAACGGTGCAGTATGACATGTTAGTTTAGTCAACCAATTGTTGGGTTTTGTGCTTCTGCACAGTTTCCGTCCCTTCACTTTTACTGCATTTGTCATGTCTGCTCAGTTAAAATCCAGAGCTCCCAAACATACAAAACGTGATGCGCCTAATGCCCATATAGCTATCGAACAGAATACATGGCTTTGTTGCTTTTAACTATTATTATTATTGAAAAGAATATATTTTAGTTTGCTAATTATATTGTGGATTGTGATTCTAATAAATAAGAAAAGGAATTCCAAATTCATCTATTTAATTCTTACACCTGCACACCATCATATGCATTAATTATATATTTATATATATTCTCAATGATATATTATCCCTATATTAACTCTACTCTCCCATCTTTATGGAATTTTGTTTTTGTTTTTAACTCATTAATCCCGGATCACTATAAAACCCTGCATATAATGTGATGCCTTAGCGTCCAGTGTTTTAATCCCGGATCACTGTAGAAACCTGCAGGCTATATCCAGGAAGATTCCAAAGGATAGGTAACTGTCGTGAAGCCTAACATAAAACAACTTTTTAATTTTATCGGAGCTTTAGTTGTTATAATTTTTCTTTTACCTTAACTAAAAAATTCACTTCACTATCCAGTTCAGACTATAGTGGAATAGTAGAATTAAGGAAGCACAGCCCTGTTTTGTTTGGTTTTGATGCCATGACGCTGTAATTTCTTATTATTATTCTACTAAAAACTGGATTTGCTCAATGCTATCAGTGGCATCATGTCTCACTCATCACTATGAGTAAGAAAAACCATCACACCTCACTGATTATTGTGACTAAATAAAAATGAAACTGTAAATAAAAATGAACATCACAGTTTGATAGACAACACAGTTTCTTGTCCTCTGGTTTCCATGTTTCCTTTCTAGGCTTATCTTTTGAAAATTTGATTCATGTGCCTTCATGTGCCTTATCATTTCAAAACCTGTTCCAAATTTAATCTATGCTCAACATAAGTCAATGGCTAAATGTGCTTAACTTTGAACAAATTTTCTTGTAATGGTCAAAAGTGTTTGACTTTGAAGTACGTTTATTTTTCTCCCTTTGACAAGAAGTCAATGACGAAGTGGAATTAAGGAAGCATGACCATGTTTTGTTTGGTTTTAACGCCATACCTTTCTTTTTGAAACTGTAATTTCTTATTATTTTCTAGTTTCTACTTCAGAATGATTGCTTCCCATTTTTATTTTCTCGTTTCTACTTCAAAATGATTGCTCCCCATTTGACAGGCAACACAGTTTCTTGTCCTCTGGTTTCCATGTGTCCTTTCTAGGCTTATCTTTTGAAAATTTGATTCATGTGTCTTATCATTTCAAAACCTGCTCCAAATTTAA
>APFE030582037.1:0-13887 GCA_000404065.3 Pinus taeda
GTGTCATATTTGTAAATCCTTCAATCCTATCCCAAGTTGTTCTTAAGGGGGGATGTTAGGATATTCCGACACATAGGAAATAGTTTAAGTTCAACTTGGTCTAGTATAGAGTTAGGTATAGAGTTAGGTAAAGTGTGTTTCTTTACCGTTGTACATTTTGTAACTTACAATCCGACGGTCACGATATGTAGTGATCCGACGGTTCCTTCTCTCCTCGGTATTACCGACACTTGATCCGTGGCTTGACACCCGATTGGTCCATGAATTCTATTTAAAGCGCATGGAGGGTCATTTGTAGGTTCACCGGGCATGAGAGAAGCTTATGTAAATTTTCATTCTTTTATTAATAAATTGCCTGTAGTAGCCACGTTGGCGCAGGCCGTGGACTGTTTCCCTCTCTGAGGGTTTTTACCACGTCAAAATACTGGTGTATTGATCTGTGATCTGTTTGTGAGCGGTGTCCTTTTGGTGTTCTGTCTGAGGAACTTACCCTGTAAATTCCTACAAGATCTACACCATTATGCATCATCATATGAATTTACATAGAAATAAACAACATCACCATCATCATCAATGTAGCATAACATAAAAGGAACAATAGAAGAAATCATGCACACAAATAGAGACACCAAGATTGGTCCGAGACTAGGGAAAATCCCGCTATGGGGAAAACCCTTCCAAATCTTCTTCTTCTTTGATCGTCATAAAACGATGCATCAAAAGAGAGTACAATGATCCATAACTTTATCTATGCAGCAAAACAATAATGATATCTATGAAACATATCTAATCACGATAGGAATGAGAATCCTCATACTGATGGTTGGAATGTGCTATCATAAACTAATGTCAACTATTGTATATTGTTGTTGTTGTGCTAAATATTGTTGAACACTGATGTTACTATCAATGAGCCCAATACATATGTTTGCAGCAGAAACTAACAAATCAGATCTACAGATCTACAAATATGTATAACAGTAGAGAGAAACCCAGATCTACCTGATCACTAAAGCCAACTGATGCCAAGATGTCAAAAACCTAGATCTGAATTGGGTCACCCTCATCAACACTGTCTGTGAGCAACTGAAACTTTTGGGTCGCTCTCACATATATAGTATGCGAGCAACTGTGACTACAAAGTCACTCCCAAGAGGTCTCTATGCGTGAAAATCTGGCACTAAACTACAAAGACCTAAATTCTCTCCCTAACCAAGTTGTGTGAGTGATCGATAAACCAAATTCATACCCTTTCTGAGTTGTGCGAGTGACTGAGATGATAGGGTCATTCCCAGAGCTACCTGGTGCAAGTGACTGGGGACCGGGACCTTCCGATCTTCCTTTGAACCCATAGTCGCTCCCATAAACCTTTGTGCCAATTTCCAAGGGTCTATAGTCATTCTCATAAGCTTATGTGCTAGCGACCAGGGCCCAAAATGCCCTATTTTGTGCCAACGACCGAGATCCAGATGACCCTAACCTAGAGTGAACCTTTCGCCTGTAATTTCAGACCCTTGAGCGAACTCCTTCCGTTGAACTTGTGTGAACCAAGACAAAATAAAAGAGAACAGGTGTCCAAATTATCTTGAACTCTCTTCTATTTATAGGATTTCCTGAGGGGTCACTTGGGTTTAAGACTGACCCAAGCAATTACTCATGTGGTTAGGGTCGGCCCATTCCATATACATGTATGAATAAAATAATTCATAACTCAACTTCCACTTAACAAAATTGGGTGATCCTTTGGTCCTCTAGAAAAGAGGAATCTAATGCAATCATTATATTGGTCATTTGAGTTGTCCAAGGTGGAATTTTACAACGGTTGCAAAAATTAACACTTCCTCTCAACTAGGGAGAATTCCACTTGCCAATATTTGTTCATCGAACAATATGCCATTCTATAATCTTCGACTGTCATCACGGATCATCTCTATCATGTAGTCGTCATGCCATGTCTGTATCAAGTGTCTCATCAACACAAATCATCACAAATCATCATTATATATCTTGATTTATCCTTTGCATATTCATGCTTATCTCTTGATTGTTCCTGCTCGTATGCTGAACATTCCTGGATCTAGAAGAAGAAATTTTTTTTACCAGAGGGGAGCTCAAGCTACCACCCTCTATCCATCAAGTTGTTATCTAGAATCTCAGCAAGCGGGTTTCTCCTTGGAATATCATCATCAATCGTCATCAGAGATCATATCATCAAGGAGCACATCTCAACCTGGAACCACATAAGGGAGAAATAGCTTCCACCCATACTGAGTAATAAGATAACTCATCACACAGGGGAGTACACCCTCGACCTTGGAATTTCATTGAGGAGCTTACCCTCAACCCTGAATCATATAATTTTATCTCAACCCATCCTATTTCCTATTGATCTTCCCATCGATGACCCAAAATAATCGTGTGGTAGAACACCTGCATCATAATCAACTTGGGTTGTACACCCCAAGTACACTCTCAACACGTTGGCCAAAAGGAGGAGCGTATTCCCATCAAGTTGGCCTGCTTGAGGGTATGATGCCAACTGGGGTATACTCTGCAAGGAAGAAGAGGGAAGTAGCATTCTATGACCATATAAAGATAGGGGAGCATCATTCTTCAACCTTGAGTAACAGATAGGGTAATTCCATATTGTCCAGAGTTCCCTCAACCCCAAGAGCCCTCTATCTCAATTCCTCACCCTGGGAGCTCAAGCAGTGTAGGAAGAGTTTTCTCAGGTGTCCTCGATCAATGCTGATCTCATCATCAATTTGTCTAAATAGTAGTTTTTCCCTATTCATACAGAACATGAAATAAAATATCATGTCAAATCATATATAATTATATAAATACAAAAGGATACCATAATCATCCTCCCTCTCATGGAGGTTACAACCACAAGCCTGATATTGTTTCGAACAACTACACTATCTCAATATATGTGAGTATCTCGGTCCCGACTATAAATATGGGACTTATTGCCAATCAGATCTTCAAAATGTGTCCATGGTATCCATGTCATATCTAAATCATGCTCAAACATCTCTCTAAGGAGCTTCCATATGCTGCCTCATAGCTAGCCATGCTAGCAACATCATGATCAACCTCGGTCATGCTATGGACCTCTCATCCAAGATATCATGGCAGATTGCATACTAAAGCAACATCCAAATGTGCTTATTAGCAATAATCTCAAATATCAACAATACATCTATGTTGATACATATCATCGAAGAAATATCACATTCTAAAAATAGAACACCTCATGCAGATCTTTCAAAGCATGCTCAGTGGAAACTCTATGTGAGTACAACAACTCACTTATGAATTCATTAAGGTTCTATGCACATCATACATATACATATTTATGTTCAAAATGAAACATCAATGCTTCAACTGTCGAATGCCATGTTAAGTTCAACAACATCTTGAACTTCAAATCAGAGTATCCAAGGATTTTCATTTTCATTATTCAAAACAAATAGCTTTGCAATATGGAATTTCTTTCCCAAATTCCAGAAATTGATTAATCATGCCATGATACTTTATTTTGGGCTTCATAAGCCATATCCATATGATTAGATCATCATAGGTTCATCACCTGTCACAAGTAGATCATCGGGATATAAAACCAAAACCATAATCGATATCAAAGCTATACCTTGGAACTCATCATCCTGACTTCATCAGGTAACTATCAAATATAGACATATCTGGATTGCAATGCTCTAAGAATATTGCCTTGCTAATCCACCATAATCATACTTACATAACTCAATGTTGTACCATCAATCAACAAGGTCAACTCATTAGAGTTTATAGGCCAAATCACGACCATTATCAAATTCATCATTATCATAGTATTAATACTTTAAACCAAGAGACAAGTGTAGCTCATATCAAATCATGGCTTCATCATGCCAACAAGTCATGCATTATCAATCCGAATTTTATCAAGTCATTCTCATAAGCATAATATAAGTCATCTTATCACTAGGTGCAAATGCATACATCAAGGATGAGTCATGCAGGTTCCATTTTTCATGCCAATTCACAACTATCATCATTCCAGATATTGTGCTAAGAATAAGGAGGCCAATCTCCAGATACCCACATAATTCATCATGCCCTCATACTATCGATATCAGGGAAAATCAACAATCGTCAAATCAAATCACTAGACATCAGGTCAAGTCCAAATTTCTATCATAGAGAAATCTATAATCAAAGCATTTCTCAATCATCAATTCAAAGTTATTGTAAAGCATCATAGCAAAACACTTTTCATATATACCAGTAATGCCAAATCATGCCAACCTCTTGTAGCACAAACATAGTGACATATCTATATATATGTCCCGGTCACCTGCGAACACAAGTTCAGTCTGCATATTCATGTTATGGAAAACATTCAACATTCTCATGTTAGAAGATATTGTTGTTATCTACAATACATATGTGGTACTAAATATTCGGGGCGACCATCTGATTTAATGCACAATAATTCATTATATGATAAAAAATTTAACTCAACAACTTCAGAAATCAGTTAACAATGGCAGAATATGTCAGGGACATCATCATTCAGAGTTCAGATAACTTCAGAAAGCTTTAGATGATGGTCAACAACAATCAAACCTTTGGTCGCTCCCTTCAGGTTAGCATGAGACCTTAGCATGCAAGCGTCCAGGGACAATATTTCCTAGATCTGTGACTGCAACTAGAACATAAACCCTAATTTCTATATGCGATTCAGATCTGAGACTCTGTTGTAGATCAATACTATCAGATGCACATAAACCATACTTCAGCAACATAGAATACAAATAGTAATAAGGGTAAGAATCTTGAGAAGAGATTTTCCCTTTGACTGGGATCTACATCATTCATCTTCATTCATGTAAGCAACTAGTCTCGACTTGATTCATGCAGCAACAGATTTGTTAGATCATAAAAATATGGTTATCAACATCATAACATCAATATTTCATCAAAGGCTTAGACTTAAAGAAACTTATAGATTTTAAAGATTATGGACACAATAGAACTTTCTATCAAGTCACTACATCAGGTTACTGCATCTAGTTTAACCATATGCCATTAAGACAAGGTAGTAAGAGATCTAGAATATAAATATTACACTTATACCTCTCACATGCATTTCATGACCAATGAGATCAGATTAGGTCATTCAATAAATGTTTATCAAAACAACAAGAGTGGAAATTTCTCTTTCCATATGCTTTCATAATGCTTTTCACAAGCATTACTAGTCGACTCATGTATAAGAGTTAATGAATTATCCTTCTATATGAAATGCGTCATGACAAGTATCAAGAGTATCATTTTCTAGAGCCAAGGTGCTAGCC
This sequence comes from Pinus taeda, assembly GCA_000404065.3. Taxonomy (NCBI): domain Eukaryota; kingdom Viridiplantae; phylum Streptophyta; class Pinopsida; order Pinales; family Pinaceae; genus Pinus; species Pinus taeda. The sequence continues at coordinate 5,364 of APFE030582037.1, forward strand.
TTCTTTATAGGATCAAGATATCCAATATATAAATCATAGATGTTAGCCAAACATCAAGTGTATCAATGTATCAATATTAGATAAACTCATAGAATTCAAGAAGGTCAAAATGTTCAACACTAAGTGCATAATTTCATCATAGGAGACATATATCTAAGTCCTTTCAATGCATGTATGAGCCATTAAAGAAAGATGCATTCTCATCATACCTTAGGGCTTACCGATTCAATAGCTCAAACACAACATACCATGCATACCTTGAGGTATTCAAATACCTGAACACCTACTCATCAGACATAGGCCACTTGAAGCACTTTATCATATTTTCATCCAGTACCTATTTATCTCTTTCTAGATCTGCATCTAAAAATTATCCTCAAAAAGGATCTACACATCATATCTCATCAATGAGGTTAGAAACATCCATATGCATATGCACGAAGTACAAGTAATAACATAATCATCAGATCAATAATTCCAACAAGTGAGAAGCATCATAAGTCAATAAATACTTATCTTCAATGAGAGGTGATCCTCTCCCTTTTGAACCAATCTTCAAGAGCCATCATTTCCCATGGTCCATATACCAATGTTTCCTTGAATTATCCAACCATATTTTCTAAGGATTATCCCATCTAGGACTTCATAAAACCTCCCACAAGTGCTTGAGAATCTTCACATAGATCATGCTAGAGTTTCATACATCAAATCTCAAGACTTTGTCATGAACCATGGTTTCTCTCCAACCCTAACCTCATATAATCCATCAAACCCTACTCATCAAGATGCCTAGGGTTTTCTTCAAACCCTAGAATTATTTTAGGTCTCCACCATCGTATTCTTACTTCCATCAATGGTGTCATCATGAGGGTGATCTCCATGGCTTTTCTTCATCCTGGCTCAGATACAATGTTAATTTTTCTTGGGGTGACATTGTTCTTTACTTTGATAATCGCATTTCATCATTAATACTTTAAGTACACCCCATATCATCATTACATTATTCATATATACACCATTATACATCAGCATATGCAAGAAAGAAAAAACATCATGTTGGCTTGAGGGGGCTTGGACCCAGGTTCATAGTTAGCTAACCAACAAAACCCTACACTACTATCCCTTTCAGAAACAACCTGCATAGTGCAGGATGCAGTCTCACTTGAGGTAGTATTAAGGGATGCTAGAACTAGGTTTCTACATCCAAAGGGCTATGTGATATGTTTCTGTTACTTCTAGAGCTTTATTTCGACCTTCATGAACCCTAACCCTTAAAACACAGAAATTACAGTAACTTACAAATAATAGATCTAAACTCTTTGCTAATTGCTCCGAACATTCATAACATCATGTAATTAACTAGATATACCACTTTCACACATCTATTAAGTATTTTTCATGATAAATTTAGTAAACAGAGAATAGACAGTAAATGCAGAAGTAAAGAATAACACATAGATACACAAGTAATGCTCCAAAATAACCTTTATTTTGCTCAGATGTTCAATTACAGACTCTTTCTACCCTATGCACACAGTTGTAGGGTTCTGCGCACTCAGTTGTGTAATTTCCAAGGTCTCCGCGCACACAGCTATAAGAGCCTTCCGCAGTTTGCCTAAGTATAGAAAACAAAATTCTCTTACTTAGATCATTCACTGCTTGATTAACTGACTTCTTATGACTCTATATGACTCCTTTTTAAATCATCTTCTATTACAATACCATGGTCTACAAACCATGGGAGGGTCATAAAACAACTTAAATTATAACAAACTAAGTGGATTTGACCTTCCTAAAGCCCCTTTGACTCCTAAGAACCTTCGCGCTCCGCTCCTCAAAATTCGGAGACTTTACAATAATAACAAAATTGTTTACAAAATTGACCCCAGGAGACCCTGTCCCAACAGGCTCCCAACACAAAGTTGTGACTCATCCTTGAGTCACTCTACTTGTGTTGCCTCAATCATTGCCTACAGATCATTGAATTCTATCTTCAGTACTTGAAGATTTGTTGTCCCCTGCACAAAGGCTTGACGAATTTCCTCAACCAACTTTTCAGTAGTTGGACCTTCGATTGCGAGGCCCATCCACCCATGACTGTGTCCTTGAAGATATTATGGACTCCTTCCAACGCAACTCATCAATCTCACTCTAGATGAGCTTTCCCTCCTGTAATCTGGTGAACCTTTGAACCTTTGTACTGTTGCTAAGGTCCGTGTTGTAGATCTGATCTTGTCAAACTGCCTCTATTTTTCTCAGATATCAACTTCAATTTTCTGCAAAGTTGGATCCTCCTGCAACGAGGTCCATAGTTCCATGGATTTTTCAAACAAATGGGTGCATCCATTTACTGCAACTTCTAGTGTAGACATGTCTTCTTTAATAGTAGCCTCGTGCTGCTCTCTGACTTCTGGAGGAGTGGTAGGTTGCAGCTTAAGTTGGAGCTTAGATATTTGCAGTTGTAGCTCAAAATGAACCTTGCCAATTTCCTCCTTTGATTCGTTTACTACGGAAGCTAGTCTTTGAATATTTTTTGCGGAGGCCGCTTATGCTAGAATCTAGAGCTAGGGAAGCTCACTACAATCCTGCACTATTGTTGCTTCTAGATGTTGAATACGCGCAATAACTTATTCACATTCCTTAAGAGCTTGCGCTTTTTCCTTGAACATCTTTTGGTTGCTGGTTTTGCTTCGTTGATGACCAGCAGTGCACATTGTTCCTAAACTATGAGCTCATCTGATACCCCTTGATGTAGCTCATGCGATGTCTGAATAGGGAGCACTACTAGGTTCAGACTCAATTCCTTTAGGTGAAATAGGCATGCGCTGTCCTCTAATGTCTCTATGTGCAGTGACTCCTCTAGTAGCTTCACTGTGTGGAGGTCTGTGGTGAGATCTGTTGCTAAGGATGATCCACTCACTTGTTTCAGTCTCTCTTGCTTTAGGCTTGCCTGTCCAACGCCCGCTTGAATGATGTCTGTCTGGATCTACAATTCCCTCAGGCCCTGTTGCACCTTGTCCATTGTTTGATGGTACCGGTCCTCAATGTGGCTCCAAATATTCTTCCTTGCATCGCAGAACACATAACCAATATCATCCAGGGCCCCCTCTATGAGGACCAAAGGTGTTGCGCTCACACACTTGTCAGATTTTTGCTTCTTACGCAGTCCCATGGAGCTCCGCTTCTTCCTCTTTTTGACAATGAAGGGGCGCTCCAAGCCTACACCCCCTTCCTGCTCACCCTCTATTTCAACCTCTTCATTAGTGTATTCTTTCTCATATTCATCGAGGTCAATAGTGCCCTGCGACGTGGTGGAAAATTTCTCCTTTGGTGCTTCTGTCTCTTTGGCAGAGACCTTCTCTTTTGTTGCTTCTTTCTCCTTTGTAAAAGCCTCCTTCTACTGCATGACCTTTTCCTTTGTTGCAGAATTTTCCTTCATAGAAGAATGCACACATATAGCAAAACCAGGATTGGTCTGAGACCAGGGAAAAACCCACTATGGGGAAAACCCTTGTAAATCTTCTTCTTCTTAGATTTCCATAGAATGATGCAGCAAAAGAGAATACAATGATCCATAACTTAATCTATGCAGAAAACAATAATGATATTGATTAAACATATCTAATCATGCTAGGAATCAGAATCCTCATACTGATGGTTGTAATGTGCTATCATAAATTGATGTAAATTGCTGTATACTGTTGTCGCTGTGCTGAATACTGTTGAAGACTAATGTTACCATCAATGAGCCCAATACATATGTTTGCAACGGAAACTAACAAATCAAATCTAAAAATCTATATAAGATTAGAGAGAAACCCATATCTACCTAATCACAGAAGCCAACTGATACCAAGATGTCAAAACCCTAGATCTAAACTGGGTCACCCTCATCAACACTATCTGTGAGTGGCTGAAACTTCTGGGTCATTCTCACATATACAATATGAGAGCGACTGTGACTATAGAGTCGCTCCTAGGAGGTATCTAAGCATGTGAATTTGGAAATGAACTGAAAAGACCCAAAGTCACTCCCTAGTCAAACTGCGTGAGTGATTGAAAAACCAAAGTCACACCGTTTTTGAGTTTTGTGAATGGCCGAGAAGACAGGGTTTCTCCTAGGGCTACCTGGTGCGAGGAACCGGGGACTGGAAGCTTCCGATCTGCCTATGAACCCAGAGTCACTCCCATAAGCCTTTGTGCCAGCATCTAAGGGTCTATTTTCGCTCTCATATGCTTATGTGCTAGTGACAAGGGACCAGAATGCCTTGTTCTGTGCCAGTGACTGAGATCCAGAAGACCCTAACCCAAAGCAAACCTTTCACCTGTAATTTCAGACCCTTGAGTGAACTCCTTCCGTCGAACCTGTGTGAACCAAGACAAAAGAGAAGAGAAAATGTGTCCAAATGATCTTGAGGTCTCTTCTATTTATAGGATTTCCTGAGGGGTCACTTGGGTTAAGACTGACCGAAGCAGTTACTCATGTGGTTAGGGCCGACCCATTCCATAATACATGTATGAATAAAAAAAAATCATAACTCAACTTCTGCTTCACTAAATTGGGTGATCTTCATTTCAATTTTTGTCATCTTAAAAAGAGGAATCTAATGCAATCATTTTCTTTGTAATTTGATCTGTCCAAGGTGGAATTTTTACAGCAATTGCAAAACTAACATCCACCACATCTCTTCTCCAAGATAAGCTACCATAGTCTAAGCTAGTTTATTTCCATTCTACTTGTAAGAATATTTTAGTTTTTTGATAATAATGAAATGAAGATTTATTTCTACTGCATCTCTATTGTTACGTGTATATAGGTATCTTGTTGTGTTCCTACATAATTCTAGATCAATGGTATAAGAGCAGACTTCTCTTTCTTTGGTTTTCTTTGCATGTCCCCATGAGGTCAAGGTATAAGGAGTTAGTGCTCGAACTGGGTGAACCTTTGCAAGACTAGCCTCACAAACACCAACAACCTCCCATGGTGAAAGAAGAGAAAGATGAGGAAGTGGGAGATCCTTTCAAAATATTGCTTGAGGAAGCCCTCGAGCAATAGAGAAATGTGATGATGGACAAATTTCCCCAGATCCTTCGACGACTGCCCATAGGTGACACAGCTTCATCTAGCAACCACTCTCAAGGCACCACTCCCTTTAAGCTACAAGTCAGCTTTGACATTCCCATATTTGAAATACAGATAGGTACAGATGCCATAGATAGATGGCTAAATTTGTTGGAAGAATATTTTTCGGTTCATGACTTTTCCAATCGAGAAAATATTACTTTTTCACTCCTCAAATCCGCCCCCCATGTCAAGGACTGGTGGGAAACCTACTGTGAATAGAAGGACGAGAGGGAACCCTCACTATTTTCATCCACACCCACTTATAATTCATTTTGAGATGCCATCAAGGAATAATATTACCCTATCAAGAGTTATGAAGATAAATACATAAAGTGGACCACACTACAATAGGGAAGGAACCAAGATGTGTCGAAGTTCACAAATATTTTTCATACCCTTCGCACGAAGTTAGGTATCAAGTATTTTGAGAAACATTTGGTAATCAAGTACCACAAATTTCTACACAAGTACATCTACGATGAGATGGAGTTTTGAGACATATCCTTGCTTGGTGCCACCTATCGATGCACTGTCAAGATCAAGCAAAAATTTAAACAGAATAAGCGAGACTTTGGATCTGCGAATATGAAGCAAGGGAAAGGTGCCCACAAATCGAAGAACAAAGGAAAAATCTAAGGCCTCACACTATTATTATTTCGTTGGGGAATAAGTTATAAAGGATATCAGAGGTAGCATCACCTACTACAATCTCATTGATCTCTATGAAGCAATGCAGTAAGATCATTTTCCAGATTGGGAAATTTGCTTTCCTTATTATTTGCCCTCAAGGCAAGAAGAAGATTATGCCCACATCCACAGCCTCTAGATAGGGCTCCTCCGCACGACAACAACAAATGGACAAGGTTGTGGAGGAGTACATGGACATATTCACCTCACCCACAGGGGTACCCCTGCACTGTCAGGTCAAGAACTCCATCGATCTGACCCCAGGTGCACCGTTATGCAGCAAAATGATCTATAGAATCTCTCTTCTAGAAAATGATGAAATTAAGAGGCATATTCAGGTGTTATTGCAGAAAGGCCACATCAGGCCAAGTTCATTACCCTATTGGAGACTGATCTTATTGGTACAGAATAAAGATGACACCTCAAGACTTTGTATTGACTATTGAGCGTTGAATAAGATCCTTATCGAGAATACGTATCCAATATCACGGATTGATTACCTTTTGGACTAGCTTAACTGGGCCAAATATTTAAGCAATATTGATTTGAAGTCTGATTATCACCAAGTGTCAATCAAACCCTCCGATGTATGGAAGAATGCCCTCAAAATCCTAGGAGGGCCTTTTCAAATGGTTGGTCATGCTTTTTGGGTTGAAGAATTCCCCCACAACCTTCATGAGGATAATGGAATACATCTTGAATCCCTTCACCAACTCATTTGTGGTAGTGTATTTGGAGGACATCCTAATATTTAGCAAGATTTGGGAACAACACCTCCACCATATTCGACAGGTTCTCCAAACTCTACGACAACACAAGTTTTGTGCCAAGTTGGAGAAATGCACTTTTGGTATGACCCAAGTTCAATATTTTGTGTACATCATTGATGAGAGGGGTGTGCATGTGGACCCAACCAAGATACAAGTTATTCGGGATTGGCCAGCCCCAACCACTCTAATAGAGATCCGAAACTTTCTAAGTCTTGCCAATTTCTATTACAGGTTCATGTTGGGATTCTTTCATATCACTTGGACTTTCAGTCAAGTGACAATGGGCGAAGTGAAAGAATATTTCTTTTGGTATGAATCCCAATAAAAGACATTTTTTGAGTTGAAGCATCACCTCTTCTTTGCACCAGTGCTCACATTACTAGACCTACAACAACCATTTGAAATTGAGACAAACGCCTCTTACTATGTTATTGGTGCAATTCTTACCCAACAAGGGCATTCGATGTCATATCATAGTGAGACACTTTTATATATAGTCTGAAAGTATCCACTTATGATAAAGAGATGTATTCCATTATGTAGGTGTGTTGATAATGGAAGCATTACATACTGGGGAAGGAAACAGTCATCCACATAGACCACCGACCCATGCAGTTCATACAGACACAAGGGAAGTTGTAGAATGATCACCATCATAAATGGTCCACATATATGTAAAAATTCCATTTGAACATCAAGTAAAAGAAGAGAAACAATAATAATGTTGAAGATTGTCTTATCTGACCACTGGTTATGGCATCGACCAATGTGCTCGACTCTTGTGGACATGAGACTTTGGGGTGGCCACATATCTACAAGAGTGAACCAAAATTTAGCAATGCATACCAGATGGTCCTGGAAATAAAGCAAGTTCCAGGTTTTCACCTCCATGGTGCACTGTTATGCCATAGGACACCTTTGTGTTCCTGCAAGCGAGTGTGCCAAGATAATTTGGGAGGCACACTACAATCAGGTTGTTGGAAATTTTGGAGTAGAGAAAATAGTGGCAGTGCTATAGAAATATTTTTATTAGTCAAACCTTCGACATGATGTTGGGAAATACATTAGATCGTACACTACATGCGCCATTTCCAAACCGAAAATCAGGAATCAAGGCCTATATACTCCTTTTCCTACTCCTAGTTGGCCTTGGGAATCCATATACATGGATTACATGTCGGGCCTTCCTTCTACTAAGCAAGGAAATGACTGTGTGTTTGTGGTCTTCGACACATTATCTAAGATGGCCATTATGGTGGCCTTGCAAAAAGAGAATCATAGTAGAAGCCACTACTAAGCTTTTCTTTGAACTAGTGTGGGTACACTTTGGGATCCCATAGTCCATTATCTTAGATCGGGATAGTACGTTCATGAGTAGATTTGGTCAAGCCTCTGCTCGGTGCTTGATACCAATCTCACTAAGTCCACGACCTTCCACCCTCAAAATCATGGCTAAACATAGGCTGTCAATAAGATGATCATGCACATTTTGTGCATGTACAACTTGAAGAATCCATGCACATGGGATGAAAGCCTCCCCTGTGTCTAGAACAACTACAATAGATATCTCCATAACTCAACTAGACATAACCCCTTTCAGCTAGGGTTGGGATTCCAGTGACTATGTCCCATTGATGTGGCCATACCATTTGTAGCTACTTAGGCAGATTTGGCTCATGTCTAGTTTGAAGCTTACAGGGCTAAAAACTTCATTGAGTGCATTCAACACATCTTCCAGCAGGTCCATGACATATTGGACAGAGCTAATGCTAAGTAAAAGCACTATCATGATCAACATCGGGTGCCACACAAGTTCCAGGTAGGCGACAAAATTTGGTTACATTTGCAAAAAAAGCACCTCGTTGGGCCCCACCGCAAGCTTTTCTTGCTCCGATATGGCTCGTACACCATCACCAAATCTATAGGGGACAATTCCTTTGAG
>APFE030582048.1:9055-33805 GCA_000404065.3 Pinus taeda
GTCTTCAAATCCTAGATAATTTCTTTGTCATTTCCAACCAGCAACATATCATCACATACAAGACCAGATAAATAACACAGTCACCAATTAATTTAAATACACACAGTGATCTGCTTTGCTTCTGGTGAAGCCAAGTCCCCATATAAATGTATCAAATTTCTGATACCACATCCTTGGTGATTGTTTTAACCCATACAGAGACTTCTTTTAACTTGCATACCAGTTCTTTCTTACCCTTCACCACAAAGCCTTCAGGTTGCTTCATGTAGATTTCCTCTTCCAAATCCCCGTGAAGAAATGTTGTCTTCACATCCATCTGTTCTACCTCAAAATTAAAAGCAGCAGCAACAGATAAAAGTAATCTAATAGAAGTTACCTTGGCAACAGGAGAAAAAATATCACCAAAATCAATTCCCGGCACCTGGGAATAACCTTTTGCTACCAACCGAGCTTTGTATTTCTCCACCTTCCCTTCTGCATTTGTCTTCTTCTTGAACACCCATTTGCTGCCAATGGGTTTCCTTCCAGCCGGCAACTCCACCAGATCCCAAGCCTCATTTTTGTGCAAAGATGCCATTTCATCAACCATGGCCTCTTTCCAGAGTTTTCCATCCTCTGAATCCACTCTTCCTTCACAGTTCTAGGATCATCATCAGTGACAGAAAAAGCAAAATTTGAACAGAAAGCAGATGGACTATACCTTTCTGGCTGCCTTCTTTCTCGAGCTGATCTTCTCACAGCCGGAGTTTGTGGCTTTCATCTTCTGATTCCTCCTCTGCTACAGAGTCTGATTCTTCCTCCTTTAGTTCAAACTCTATCTTCACAGGTTCCTTTGGTTGGACTTCATGTTTAATAACATCTTTCACCTCTCTAAACACCACATCTCAACTGTACACAACCTTTCGTGTGACTGGGTTCCAAAGCTTATAACCCTTTAAACCATCCTTATACCCAATAAAGATGCACTTTTCAGATTTACTATCCAACTTGGTTCGTTTCTCCTTTGAACATGTACATATGCATCACATCCAAATACCCTCAGATGTGAAAGAGAGGGTTTCTTACCAGTCCATACTTCTTGTGGAGTCTTATCCTCCAACGCTGATGAAGGTGACCTATTGACCAGGTAACATGAAATATCCACCGCCTTTTCCCAGAATTCTTGTCCTAACCCGGTACCATTGAGCATGCTTCTTTCCCTTTCCATCAACGTCTTGTTCATTCTTTTTGTGACTCCATTTTGCTGAGGTGTATATGGAGTAGTCTTCTGCCGTGCTATACCACACTTCTTACAAAATTCTTTAAATTCCTTGCTGCAGAATTCTCCACCATTATCTGTCCTCAGCACCTTTATCTTCTTCTCTGTCTGATTTTCCACCAGAGCCTTAAATTCTTTAAACCTGTCAAAGACTTCAGATTTCTTCTTAAGGAATATATCCATGTATTCCTTGAGAAGTCATCTATTAATGATACATAGTACATAGACTTACCCAGTGATGGAACTTGCATAGGTCCAAACACATCACTGTGCACAAGCTCTAATATTTGTTTCGTCCTCTTACCACCAGAGGGGAAACTCACCCGATTCTGCTTCCCATATACACAATTTTCACAGAAATCAAAATCTAGAGAGCTACTCATAACCTTCTACCATACCTTTACCATGAAGTATTCGAAGGCCCTTCTCTCCAATATGTCCAAGCCTTTGATGCCACAACATGGTCTTCTCTCCAGAGACCACTAGATTTTCTGCTCCATTTTCAGGAACCATAGAACTATTGCACCCGTCAACAACATTGCTACCTTGCAACTTGTACAGAGTTCCAATCTGAACTCCCTACATCAATACTAGTGCTCCTCGAACCATCTTGCAGGTATCCTTTTTGAACACTGTCTTTACACCTGCATCATCCAACTTGCTTACAGAAATAATATTTCTGGCCAATGCAGGAATATGCAGAACACCTGGAAGGGTTCTAACCCTTCCAACTTGCAACTTCAACTTTACTTTTCCGTGACCAATGATTCTAGCCTTCCTATCATCTCCTAAGAAGAAATAACCATCATCATATTTCTCATACTCGCAGAACCACTCTCTATGGAGAGTGAAGTGAAAGGATGCACCTGAGTCAATTAACCATGCCTCATAATCTACATGTGTACTTGAAGAAGCCAAGTACACATCCCCACCTTCATCTGAGGTGGTTTTTGCCTCTGCAGAAGGAGCATCATCAGATCCCTTTCCTTTATCAGGAGCTTTAGATTTACACTCCCTTCTGAAGTGCCTTTCCTTTCCGCATTTCCAGCACACCACCTTTGTAGGTTTTCCTGGAGATTTAGATCTCCCTCTAGATTTAGATCTCCCACTCGATGACTTATTTTTGTTTCTGTTCTGGGACCATCCTCGTACAGATAAGGCATCACCATTCTGGTTGTCCATATTTTTTTGTCTCATCTCCTCCGTCAGCAAGGCTGAGACTATTTCATCAAACTGCAAAGCAGTTGCATTGCTACTTATTGCAATAACCTGACTATCCCACGAATCTGCCAGAGAACACAATAGACTGATGCACTTATCTTCATCTGAAATTTTAATATCAACAGATGATAACTGACTTACCACAGTGTTAAACACATTCAGATGCTCTGTCACCAAGTCTCCATCTTTCATCCTCAGGTTATACAACTTTTTCCACAGGAAGAGTTTATTCACCAGAGACTTAGATTGGTACAAAGTCCCTAACTTGTCCCACAAAGCCTTTGCCGTAGCTTCCCCTGATACATTCAGAAATACTGAATCTGAGACACACAATCGTATTGTGCTCTTTGCCTTTCAATCCAACTTCTTCCATTCTTCATCGGTCACTCCCGTTGGTTTAGTACCCAGATCTACAGCAATCCACTGATCTTTATCCACCAACAGATCCTCCATCTTGAGTTTCCACAACTCAAAACTTTGACCATTGAACTTCTCAATCTCTATCTTTCCGCTTCTCGCCATCTTCTTTCATCACCAGAATCGATCTCGCAGATCTCCCACTGAACAGGGCCTACCACAGGCCCGAGCGAAACCCCTCAGCAACAAACACATCCCCTTGAATCCAAAACAGCTCTGATACCGAATGTAGGTTTTAACCCCGTACAGAAATTACCTACATACGAATTCCAAATCATAGAAAAATAAACAATGCGAGAGCATAACACATAAAACACATATGCACAAAGATTTTCCCTTGGATCCCAAAAACGGGACTACCAGCTTGATTTTTCATTATATTCCTTTCAATGTTACAATACATATTTATACATGCCTAAGCATCCAATACCATGGACCAAAAACCATCACGTCCGAAAAAGATGTGCGAAAATCATGCACAAATCCATAGGTGGATCCGCCGAACCTAACATAGGGTCCAAAACCAAAATTTTCCGGGGCGCTGCCCCGAACCCCATAAAGTGGGGTTATGGGTACCCCTCAAGCCCCTTGTTAACTATGTGGAAAGAATATAACACAACCCAACAATCCCAGGGATGAGGTTAGCTACCAAGTGATCAAATACATTTCTTGTGAGGGGAGGCACAACATTGTTTATGGATATCATTTCAGAATCCTCCATGAATTGAGATATGGCATGGATACCCTAGCACATCAAAAGCTCAGTATCCCTTACTTTCTCCTTTAGACCCTCATTGACTCCAGCACCAAGGTACAAGAAGGAAATTCACAACAACTAGCTCACCATGGCGTAATCAAGATCCTAGTAGAAGAATCCCTCCATACCCTTACAATCCCTATAGCATGGGAAGTTTTCAGAAATATGACAGCTGAGGATGACATCAAGGCATTAACCTATGATGTCAGTTCTACTGTCAGTGAGGAGGGAGAACAACAAGGAGGAGAATATGAAGCTAGTGGTGACATAGTAGAGCAAGAGATGAAGGAGGAAAGAAAAGAAATAGAGGGGAGAGTTGAAGAGACAGAATAGGAGGTAGAAAAAGAGACAGAGAAGGAGGAGGAAAAAGAGACAGAAGAGGGAGAAGAGGAGGCAGAGAGGGCAGAGCAAAGAGAAGAGTCCCCTGAAACTTTGGAAAGAGAAGTTGCAGTTGCCCTCATTGCCCTTAGTGAACCAGTCAAGCAAAAGCAGAAGAGGAAAAGAAAAACCTTCATGTATTTCAGGGCAAGGAAGTGTACCAGAATGAAAACAGGCAAACCTCAGCCCTCATCAAAGATTCCCATTAACATTGAAGATTCACCATCTGCCAAGGTGAAAGAATATCCTTCCAAGACACCCATAAACTATGAAAGGAGTACTACAAGATCTTCTACATGGAAGGGAAAGGAAATTCTACAAGATCCCAAACCAAACCTATAGGAGGCTAAAATAGTCCTACAGGAGACACTGTCCAAAATACAGGAGACACAAAAACTTGAGGAAAATATAGGAGGATAGCTAGAGGTGAAAGAGGAAGCACAATAGCTATAAGAACCTGACCCCCATCCTAATCTTGACTCCTATTACAGACTACTTGAGGGAGGCAAGATAATCCCACAGAAATTTGCAATTCCACTGTTTTTCGAATTGGAAAAAGAGAGAGTGAGAACTAATAGGTGGATGAAAATAGCCAAGGCCAAAGGAGTTGAGGATATTGGCCACATGGAAGACAGACTCAGGGAAATGGGTAGGGAATTGAGTGCTATCAGAGACAGAGAAGCCATTACAAGAAGCCACCTTGAGAATGCGAATGAATTACTAAGGAGGTAGCTGTAGGAGAAAGAGACTCGTTTGGCATACATGGCCAGATTATGCATAGAAGCATTACAATGCAGAACACCAACCAAATCTTATAGCCTCTATCTGAAGGATCAATGGCTTCAATTTCAAATAAAAACTTTGCACAAGGAGGCATAATGCCTTTCCAAGACTACAAGCAGTTCATGGATTTGTGTGACCAAAGCACCTCCAAGGAAAAAGCAAAGATGGCAGAGTTCTATCTTTACAACATGGCCCTCACTGACCTGAATGTGTGGGACCCCAATGCCAATCTAGGGGATATGCAATTAATGGCCATGGTGTCATGGATGAACCATGAAGAATTGAGGGCAGAAAAAATGAAAATATTGTTAATAAAAGAGCATAATGAACCATTGATGATAAGAGCTGAGCCATCAGATCCTATGGCATTCATCAACACACACAACCTTCTTGCCAATGACCCTCAGATTGCCCCTAAATATCTAGCCAATCAGGAACAAACCATTGAACACTTTGAAGATATGCTTAGGCTACTTGGGGATGATTGTGTGCATGCATGCATGAGAATATGGAACACCCTACCCAACATCTTGTAGATCATAGAATACCATTCCCCCACGAGGCTAAAGGAGGCATTGAAAAGAGTGCCAATGTACAAGCACTCCATGCAAAGGCTGAAGGTCAACTGGATTGGCCTCAAAATGAGTCCTCCACTCATATTAGGCATGCTGGAAGGCAGAAGAGAAGAAGAAGAGAAGGAGTAGTGGAAGGACATAGAGAGAAAGGTAGGATTTTATGGAGAACATGAGCAGACCACATTAGAAGCCTGGAACGCTAGGGAGGCCACCAGGGCCATGAAAGACCAAGAGATTGACTAGGTTGCTTAGAGGATGATCAACACCTTCAGTAGGGGGGTGATGATGAGCCTCATAAATGGGTAATTATATGGGCTCATTTTACCTTATAACCTAGCCAAATTAGCCATTCTCTTAGCTTATTGTATGATTTTTTGATTATATTTATGATTATAGGGTGAGTTGAGTTAGTTATTATGCCATGTGGCCTAACATGTATTTAATGCAGATTATTGATGGATTTCGAGGTCAAAATCAAGGATCTAGTGGTCAAACTGTAGCAATAACTCGAAGTATATAGAGGAGAGGACTTATAGGAGGAATCCCGCTCATTTATTTCTACTCACTTCGAATTCCCCTTCATTCAGCTCAGAGTAAAAGTAGCCGAATCATCCACTAGAAGGCAACCGAGCAAGTGGAAGATGATTGATAGTTATCTTGAGTTTTAGGAGCCAAGCCTCCCTGATTTTAAGGAAGTTGTTGGTAGCTTTAGATGTATAAGTAGATAGGGCTAGGGCCTCAATAGGGTCAATTTTTTTTCTTGTGTAAACTCTGCTCAAATTTCGAGCTTACTATTTTATGACAATTTAATGTAATCTTGCTATTTTTTGATAATGAAGATGGAATCCTATTTGAGCTGGCACTGAGTTACCTAAGAGGGTTGAAGCTCTTAGGTTAGGGCCCAACACAAGCAGCCAAGCTTCTCTTTACTTGTATTTGTATGCTTTACTTCAGTTTGTAGATTAGTCTGTTGTTAGATGTGTTCCTCTTATGGTTAAGAATAGGTTGCTTTTGATGATTTAGTAGTTTGCTTCCATTTGTGCTTTCTGCAGTAGGTTAAGCAGTGATCAGAGAAGATTCAAAAGGCTAGCAATAGTGCCTTGGCCTCTCTTCCTCCCTCTGGGACCATGATTTGAGGCAAAGACTCTCTTGCTGCCCCAAAAACACAGATTTTCCTCATTCCTTGGACTTCTAGTGTTTGCAGCTCTCTAGTAGGTTGATAGTCTAGTTTTTCTTTGCCTTAGATCTTCTTTATCCTGTTCACTTCCTTACTTTTAATATTCCTTTTGCATGCTTTCCTTTCTTACAACATTTCCCAACATTTACTTCTATACATCATAGTTTAGGCCATTTTAATGCAAAACTCTGTTTTTCCTAGGATGCACTTATTTCATTGGTTGCTTGATTTTCTTGGTTTACTGTCAGTTTATATGTAGCATATCTCTTCTAGAAGTAGGCTAGCTTACCATTAATCACATCCTCCATCTGATCCATGCCCTATAGGTCTCCCAAACCTCACCTCATTTTTTCCCTAGTTTCCTTCATTTTCATAGAACTTCTTCCTCTCTCCTTGAGCAAACCCAATCATCTTTCTCTCTCATGGTGATTCATGGTAGACATTAGGTGCCCTAAAACCTCATTTCAACCTTCATCCACATTTTCTACCCACTCTCACATCCTAAAAACATCGAAAATTGCTCTTGACCTTCTCCTGTAGGCCTTCTGTAGTTTCCTTGTTTTCCTCCTGTAGTTTTCTATGTCCTCATGTAGTTTTTCCTGTAGGCTTTCTTTTGAAGGCCGAGTGTGGGAAAGGCTTCCAGAAGGCCACGTAAGATCTCCTAGGACCCATCCACACCATCCTACATCCTCCCAAGCTCCAAAACTGCCCTCTAATGCCACCTCTTCGCTGCCACACTCACACAGAATAAATTAGATGCATGTTAAATTCACATAAAAACACATAAAAATCCAAAAATATGTTTTTTTCTTATTTACTTCCATAAATAGAATGGTTAGAAGTTGTTTACTTCCTTGAGTAGGTAATGAAATTTCTTTCATGGCTTTCATAGTGTTTTTTGCAAAAGTAGAATTAGCTTGTTAATTAGGGTTTACTAGGTTTTGCTTTACATTCCAGTCTTTCTCCTTTCTGCAGTTAGAATAAAATCTGTAGAGTAATATTTCTTTCCTTTCATCATACATAGATATTCTTCTAAAATTTAGAGAGGCTGGCTTGATATCCTAGTGATCTCGCACCGACTGACCAAGTGACAACCTGCAGTGAGAACTAGTACTTGTGCATATAACACCAACGCTTCCAAGTTTGTTATGAACTACCGGGTTGATAAAAGTAAATTTGGTATCCCATGAGTTGTAGCATTCTTGCTACAATATTGGCTCTCACCAATAGACAGTTAGTTCATTAAATTCTTCTTTTCTAGCTCATGAGAATTCTTCTTGTTTACATGACTTTTTGGAAATTACACATGTTTGATGCAGAGTAGGTGCTTTAGAAGTAGAAAGAGGTCTCATAGCAAGCAACCCCCTTCCAACTTCATCTACCCATAGGCATTCCCTGATTTCATCAAGACCTTCAGCAAGTTCATCATTTTACCTAGAAATTCCGCCAAGCATGTTGAGCGAATCTAACCATCTCCTAAACTTGGTTTAGGGTTTTGAGTGATCCTAGGCCTTTCCTCACCATTCCACCCATCAACCACCTTCCCTAAGCTTTCCATCACCTCCAACACCCATCATTTTTCTCTTGACTGTATTCGGTAGAAATACAGGGAATCTTGTACGTTTCTAGCACATCCTCTAGGTTTTCCTGTAGTGGCCTGTTTTGAGGCTGAATTAGGGAAAACCTCTAGGAAGCCACCCAAGGTCATGAAAGGGTCTCCCAAACCTTCCAACCATCTCCTGAACCCTCCATCTATCCACCAACATCCCTAAGCCACCTGCCACATCACCAAAAGGGATTAGCTTGCACACTTGATTTTTCATGAAAAGCATAAATAAACAAAACATATTTATTACAGCCCTTTACATGCATAAAAATGATATTTGATGTTTTTAACTTCCATGCTTAGGACAATAGCATTTTGTTCATGTTAATTTAGCATTATTGCAAAGCATATCTCTTAGCAGTTAATTAGGAAATGGTGTGCCTTAGCATTGAATTTCAGTCTTTTTCATTATTATAGTAGATGAAGTCTCTCTTAGGGTATATTTCTATTTATTTAATCAATGAACTAAGCTTCTTCTGAATCCATAGAAGTCTGGTTGGAAAACTTTAGTGGTCTCTCACTAGATGAATAGTGACAAAAGGTAGAACCATCACTTTTACTTTTGTATACAACACTGCCACCTCCAAGTTTGGACGAACCCCAGGTTGATAAAGTAAAGCTGGTAGCCCAGGAGTTGCAACGTCCTTGCCATAATATTGGCGCTCATCACTTTTTGGAACTGTTGTCGGGGAGGTGTTTGAGTAATATGTGATTACTTCTTTCTTTCTTATATTTATTGTTTCTAATATTCTGCCATTAGTTTCATTATGAAAAAGTAACTTAGTTGCTTCCTTTTTCATTCTACATTCTCTGGTTTCCTTTCCATTTTGCAGGTAATATTTCAATTCAAAAATTAGTTTTTCATTTAGTCAGTAATTTTCATTCAATCTGCAATTTCATTTTTGCAAAGTACTTCCCAAAGTTTGAAAAAAACCCAAAACCAAACCAAAAAAATTCCTTTCATGCCTCGTAGGAATAGGGATAACTTAGGGAAATTTTTTCCAAGTACCCCAACTGCATCAAACAACCAACCTTCCCTCTTCTTCGTTGATTGTGAACTGGAGGAACCCTTAGGTGAGAAACCATACATATTTGAAGAACTTATAGGGGAGGAAGAAGAATAAGAATCCATTCCTACCGAGCCAATGGCTGAAAACGGAAATGACAAAGGGAATAGAGAGAGAGTTGAAGGAGCCTTCCCCATCAAGGAAACCAATGGGGCTGTTGTAGCATTTTTTGATTTTGGTAAGTTAATATCAATTAGTCAAAAAATGAAAATATATTTAAATTTTTTTTAAGTTAGGATATGGACAAAAAGAATATTAAATAAAAAATGTTATGGATATTTGATGAATAAGTCCATATCAAATAAAATGTTAGAGTAGATGCCCTAAAAATTGAAGGAAAAAATAAAGTGTTAGGTTAGAAAGAAAAACAATAAACTCTGAAAGTGTTGCGAAGCCAAATGCCACTACTCTTAGTCAATTTTGTTTTTGCAAATAAAGGTTGTGTGCAGATTGTTTAAATGGCACACTAAGTTCATACAATCCAATTGTACGATTTAATCATGATTTTATTTGATTTAAATAGTTTGTTAATAGTAGCAAATAAAATTGGCTGAATAGTTTAATCTGAGCTGATGGAGGAAATAAGGGATAGAGGTAGATTAGTCAATAAAAGGAAATATTGAGTTGCTAGCCTAAATGCACTCGGATGAATAAATGAAAATGTTAGGTGTAAAGGGTAGGTAGACATTTGAAAAATAATTGAGCATGAAATGATTTTATTCTAAGTTGTAACATTGGATAATGCATGCATACGATGTTTCATTTTATATTAACTATGAATTCTAAGCAGCAATGTTATTTGGTAAGAACCCTAGCTTCATTCATCTATTCCCCCATTACTCAAAATTGTCACATCTGCCATAAAATCATGACCCCACCATCACTTCCACCTCATATGTTAAATCCCTTCCACCATACCTTTCATCCCGCATGCTCCCCCAAGATCCGATGGCTCACATCCCTCCTTGGCCCTCATTTTCCATCTGAAATGGGTAGTTTTTGAAACTGTCTTTTTAAACTACCTTTTCCTTATTTTAGTATTTCAAGACTTAAAATCCCGAAAAAACTTACTACCTCAAGTTGCTCCCGAACGTGGTTTACATGTGACTGTTTACCGGTGCTCCATGTCAAAGTCCACGTTTGCTCCATGTCACTTCTTCCATCTAACCAATTGCTGCCTATCCATTATTCATTAAATTCATAACTCCTGTGAATTTATGTCCCAAAGACCTGTTAATTAATCCCGTTGGATAATTAATGCAGATTTAACCATTCGTTCAACAACTCTGCTCCAATTTTCCCATTAAAATCCCTGTTCCTCCATGAAAACAGTTACACAATGCATTTCTGTAACTAAATCGGTCATTCAAGATTTCCTCCTTACATCTCAATGATGATTCGACAATTAAGCAGTTATTTTACCATGTTCAGAAGAAAGTCGACATCCAGGTCCACTTGTCTCTTTTTCAATCATACTTTTTGTATTGTGATCACTATTTTTCAGACCGATTTTTACATTTCTATCATTTTTAGTCTGCAAATTCATTTTATAAAATGGCTCCTATGGGAAAGGAAGTTGCAGAAATCCCAAATCCTCTTGTACATCCATAGGTTGACTTCCATCATACCTCCCTGGTCAACAAAGATTGTAAAATCATTGAGACTTCTTCTCAATTTGATTTATATGAAATTTACTGCTGGATGGAAGATCAGTTAATTGACCAGACAGATAAACAAGACTTTGGGAATCCTTCCTTCCCCACTATATTTTCCCTCAGATACATAGAGCAGCTAAATTTGTCAAGAAATTCCATGAATCCTATGATCCCAGCCAAAGAGCAATCATTTCACCCACAGGAGAAATCCTCTATTTAATCAATGTTGAGTCCATTGAAAAGATGTTGCAGCCCCCTACTATTACACAACTCATCCTTTTTCTCATGAAAGCCTGATAAAAGCTCATCAAAATCTAGATTTTACTGAAAGATCCCAGACTCTTGAACTTTTCCTAGCTATAGACAATGATCTACCTAAAAGAAACCCTCCCTATGACTCATCCATGTTCCGTGATAGAACCAATCAAATCACCACTACTTTGTCCTATCTTCTTGGTTATAACTCTGATTAATATGTTAATGATGCCATTCTAGGTTTCTTGTCTATCTTTTTTGTTGATTCCAAACCTACTGTTATTTATAATTTCAACCAATTCCTAGCTGAAGTGATACATAAGAAATTTGTCCAGTTTAATACTGAAGAAGTATTCAAGTATGCTTCAGTACTTGTATACCCTTTTATATATTTTTAGGGAGACAAATTTCCATTTACCTTATAGAAGCTAGACGAGGAAGGAAACCAGAAATCAGTGATATTTTGGACTACAATGGGAATGAAGGAGAAAGAAGAGTTTACGTATAAAAAATTAATAGAATTTTTTATTCATATAGCTATTAATCTTATGAGCAACACTCCAGTACCAAGAATCAGTGATGAAATTGTGAAAGTGTTGCAACTAGTTGATCAAGCCACAATAGGAGATTGGTATCTTTACCAAAACTACACATAAATCAGGGTTTATGGTTGTGAGATTCCACCCTACGAACTTTCAAAGTACCTCCCCATCAGAATATTTTCACTGGAATATATTAGGCAAATGTTAAATGCAAATGAAGTACACTTTGTGGCAGCAAAGAAGAAATCTAAATTCAAGCTAAAAGCTCAGGTTGGTCCATTCATTTGCAATACTAGAGCAGCAGGAGAAGAAGCAAACAGGTTACTAAAGGAAATGAAGTTTGGTCTTAATTTCACTTGGTCTTATGACCCGATGGGAGTGATTTTTAAACTCAGGGTGGAAAATAAGTTTATTGCATATCACCACACAACCAAGACTGAAATAAAACAATACAAAAATTAGTTTGAATGGACAGAGAACACCCTCCAAGAAGCTGAAGAGTAGGCAATTTCTACTTCAAATGTACAAACTCCACTTGCATAGGAAAAGACAACCAAAAGAGGAAGGGAAGAACAATCTTCCCCTACAACTGAAGCATCAAGCCAGGGCTTTAGGATTGTGCATAGAAAGAAGAGACCTAGGATCTTTGTGATTGTTTGTGCAACACATGAGTCTCAGAAAACCACATTTGATGGACTTGGAGACACTATGTTCTATACACAGTCAGTGGACAGGCTATCCAGTCCCCAACTCATTCCACTACTTCTCAAGAACAATAGGAAATTCAGACCAGTGGAAGCATTCAAAAGGACAAGGAGGAGGACATATTTCATGTTTTCAGTGAAATTAAAAAGAGAAATGAAGAATTGAAGTTGAACACCTATACCCAATTTTGGAAGCATTCTTCCAGCTCTCAAGACAAACTTCTTTTAGTATTTGACTCTAAGAAGGAAGAGATGTAGATGGCTTTCTTGCAAGCCCAAATTCCACAACCTAGGACTGCTGCACATTATTAGAAGCATACTTATGTTGAATTTAATGTAAAGGATGTGCATCCAATAGATCAAATTGAGATGCACAAACAAACTGGTCAGTTGATTTCTTCCACTTTGACTAACAATGCCATTATTTTGTCAAAGTTGTAGGTCAGCTTAGCGAACACACAATCACAACTCAAGTTGGAGTAAGTCTCCTCATTGGCAAAGGACATAAAGATAAAATCTTTAGAAGATCTGGTGCTCAAGATGGGATATGATCCCTCCAACATAAATGCTACAGAAGAACTAATTAAGAATAAAAATACTGAAGTTGCAGCATTGAAGAAGCAGCTCAAATTTCCAGCTTCTGATGGCTCGATCGCTAAAGAGATTGAATAAACTGAAACTTAGAAATCTAACATGATGAAGCTCATCATGGAACAAAATCTAAAAATAAAATAGATGGAAGAGCAGATGGAGAAACTGGTCAAGGAGAAAGAGGAATTTGTTAAAAGAGCTCAAACTCCAATGGATGTAGTACCCCTTGCAGTAATCCCTATAACTAGGGTTTCTACTTCAGCCACAACATCAACTACAGGTAGAGTAGAAGGAGTTGAACAACTTGCTTAAGCTGTTTAGAACCTGTCTATTCAGGTAGGAGAAATCAAGAAGTTGTAGAATGAACTCAACAAGTTACAACATATGAAAACAATTACAGACACTTCACATGCAACTGAGTTGTAGAGAGAAAAAGGTTAGCTTGAAACATTATAGAGGGAACTCAAAGAATCTTACCTTGGAAACAAATTGGGTCTGGCAAGGGAAATTCTGTGGGAAGAAATTACTGAATCAATTAAGGATATCTTGCCCTATATCAAGATAGTATTTGATAAAAAAGACCTCTTGGAGAAAGCTCAACAAGCTGCTGAAACTATTTCTAAAGAGCTTGAGGATATTCTAGAAATTGCTTCTGATATAATCAAGTTCCTCAATTCTAAAGACAACTATGAGCTTGAAGAATTAGGGATAAATGATAGGACAAAAACTATACTAGAAGTAAAGAAGATCATTACCAAGAAGTGCAGCAGTGTGAATACAATAGCTCAAAGATTTTTCAGCAGGTTAGAACCCTTGACTAGCAAGGGTTTGCCATCTATGCTTGTGATAAATGAAAAATTAATCCCTATTGAGGATTATGTTGGAATGCTTATAGAGGTAGGCACCAATGTAGCTTCAGTTTCAAACATAAGAGTTGCAGCAACACCAAGAGTGGTGCTAAATTCACTCAGGGACACCTTTTTCATTTTTAATGAAGTGAGACATATATTTCCAGTAAAACCCAATTTTACAAAATATACAGAGATGGATGAAGTTTACAGAAGGGTGACCAAGATATCTATCCCAGATAAGAAACACTGGGAAGAATTAATTGATTTACTTGACTAGAGGGTGATCAAAAAACATTCAACCTTTACAGGAACAATCATCACAAGTATATTAGTTCTCAGTTTTTTTAGCAACAATCATCAACAACTTAGCACCAAAATAGTGCCAGATTGGCTAGCAGTTTATATTACCGATTTGGTAATTATCTATTTTTGTAAAGAAGTTTAAGATATTTTCTCAGTTATCAGATTGTATAAATAACTCTCTTTCATGAGTTATTAAAGGTTGCACCCTTGAAGAATCATTTCTAAACATTGAATGTACTTGAGTTTTCTGAATCATTAATACAAAAGCAAATGGATTCTGAATTCTGATTCATACAATTTCATTTTTCTGTAAGTTTTTCCAGTTTTATTTCACAGTGTTTTCTTCATATTCTTATGTTTTAAAAGATAACCAGGTAGGAGTAATTTTGTTTCAATTATTCTTATAAGCTTTTGAAGTGATCATCTATAAAGAGAATGCATTATATAAACTGTTTGTTTTATCCTCTAAATCATAAAATCATCAGCATCTATTGTAAGCTTAAGCATATTTTGTTAAACCTTTTGAACATAGTTTAAAGGTTTTCTTACTTATGATTATTTAAATTTCAATTTGAAGACTGTGATAGTCATACCATCTCTCTATTTCTGCTCACCACCATGCAAGCTATATCACTGTGTGAATTTTAATAGTAGCCCTCTGTTTGGGCTTTGCTTCACTTAGGGGGATGCCCTGCGATACGCGATTAGAACTTTATCAGAAACTGCCTCTGTTTTTGGATTTGGCCTCCCAATTGTTAGTTTGTGCCACTGCACAGTTAACATGGGCCAACAGTCTGCACATTTTGGCCGAGGGTCCTCCTTGTTCCTTGTTGACCACAAATTTCCATTTTTCAGAGGCTATTTCTGATAAGCTCGATATCCACAAGACTTTAAACTTTGGCATGAGTTTCTTTACAGAGTTTGGGTAACTTTAAGAGGGTTTAAGGATCCAATTTAGATCACCTAACATGCCCCTCTCCTTCAAAAAGTGTTCTCCTCAACACTTGAGTAGTTATGGATGCTTCTGTATAAAATTCTTATCCTCGCATGTGGAATCTTCAATGGGTAAGTTCTTCCACTTGATGAGATATTATAAAATTGATTGATTTCATAACTGTCGATTTCTTGTTTCTTTAGCTACTTCAGGTTCCAATATGATTTTTCCTTCCTCATCAAGTTCTAGAAATATTGTTTGAATTGAAACCTTGTCATCTATAACCTTCTTTAAACATGAAACATGGAAAACTAGGTGCACTCAGGAAGCTATAGGAAGCTCCAATTTGTATGCCCTAGTACCTATCTTTTGCAACACCTTGTACATACCATAATACTTTGGTGATAATTTATTATCCTTCTTGGCTTTATTGAGGGAAATTTGTTGATATGGTTGTAGCCGTAGGAATACCCAATCACCTACATCAAAACTTCTTTCACTGTGATGCTAATCTGCATGTTGTTTCATTCTATTTTGCACCAAGGTGAGGTTATCCTTTAAGAGTTGGAGAACTTGTTGTTGATGCTCCGTGTGATCTTCCACTACCTGAACCTTAGAATTTTCTCTTAAATATGATGTGATGGATGGTGGATGATATCCATAAAGTGCCATAAATGGGTTCATTTCTGGTGTAGTATGGAAGGAAGTGTTATACCACCATTCATCCAGAGGCAACCATTTGACTCATTGTGTTTGTTTATTAGATACAAAGCAGTGAAGATATCCTTCCAAACATTTGTTTACTATCTTAGTTTGCCCATCAGATTGAGGATGATAAGATGAGCTATGAACTAACTAAGTACCAAGACAAGAAAACAATTCTGTCCAAAAATTTCTAGTGAAAATGGGATCTCTGTGGCTTAAAATAATCTTTGGGTTTCCATGTAGTTTTTGAATTGTTTCCATAAATGCATTATAAACTATACTTGCTTTAAATGGATGAGATAATGAAGAAAAGTGTGCATACTTGGTAAGTCTGTGAACTACCACCATGATAACACTCTTTCCTTCGAACTTGGGTAAACCTGTGATAAAATCCATTGAAACCTCCTCCCGACATTGGCTTGGAGTCGATAAAGGTTGTAATAGTCCTGGGGTCTTAATTCTTTCAACTTTATTTTGTTGGCAAACCAAACATTCCACCACAAAATTTTGAATATTTGATTTAAGGCCATCCCAAAAAAAATCCTTCCTAACCCTATTGTAGGTTTTTAGAAATCTTGAGTGCTCTCGTAAGGGAGAGGTGTGCAGTTCACTAAGAATATTTTGTTTGAGTTGGGAATTCTTACATAGGTATAACCAATCCTTGTACCATAATGAATCATTTTTCCAGCTAAATGTATCAGATGTACTGGGATCTTGTTGTATCTTTTGAATGAGTTCCCACACTTCCTCGTCATTCTTCCATTTATCCCTTGCTTCGTTTATCCACTCTGGTTGGATAATAGAAATGGCGCAAAGAAATGCTTCCACATCCTCATCCTTTCTTGAGAGTGCATCTGCCACAACATTTTGCTTCCCTTTTTTGTAGATGATTTCAAATTCATAGCCCAACATATTTGTAACCCATTTTAAATTTTTTAATAGTGAGCTTGTTGAGCTCCCTATATTTTGGACACATGCACCATGATCCATCCTTCCTGTGAACCAATACTACTGGAGAAAAGAAAGAACTTTGACTAGCTTGAACTATACCAGCCTCTAGCATTTCTGTAACCATACATTCAATTTCACTCTTTTTTACATAGGGATATCTGTAAGGCCTGATGTTTGGAGGAACACTTTGTGGAATCAAATTGATAGCATGATAATGATCATGAATAGGTGGGAGGCCTTTGGGAGTCTCAAATACCTTGGAATGATTTTCCAAGGATTTTTGGAGATTTGGAGAAATGGATGATTTCGATGTGGGAACCTCTGGTGAACATAATTGTGCAATTTTGCCTCATTGTTATTTCTTTAGAAGCTTTGTCACTCCATTAGAGCTGATTATATTTCTCGGTTTCCCTACAATGCCCCTTAATTCAACTTCCTTTCCTTCTAAAGAAAATTTCATGAAAATTGAAAGCTATTGTACCCAAGGATTGTAGCCATTGGACTCCTAGTACAACATTAGCACCACCCATTGGAATGGAAAGAATTGGGTTATTAAATACATATTCTCACATCGATAGCTTGATATTATGGCACTTTCTTGAGCAATTTATGGTTCCTCCACTTGCAACCATCACTTGACACTCTAATGTTCGATATAGGAAGCAATTCAATTCCTTGGATATGTTACAATGAATAAAATTATGGGTACTTCCCAAATCAATCAACACTATTACCTTTTTCTTTTTGATATGCCCTTTATCTTGATAGTTTGAGGAGTGGTAATTCCAGCCAATGCATTACAAGATATGGTCGGATTCATTTCTTCATTTTCTAGGGTTTGTTCCTAGTGTATATCCTCTTCTTTCGACGTTTCTTGTTCCTTTTCTTCCTCCTCTTCACAATCTATGTAAAATAATTTCTTCTCGGAACACTTATGACCTTTAGTGTATTTGTTATCACAACTATAACAAAGCCCTTTTTAACTTTTTTCTTCCAATTGTTGTGGTGTCAACCTTGTAGGTTGTGGATGGCTAGGGGTAGAAACACTTCCATTTTTATGATTGTGAGTGGTAGGCTTCCTTGTTGCCATAATTTTGCTTTCCATTCTTCTTGCCAACCTGAATGCCTTCTCTAATGAATCTGGTTCCCAAAGGTGAACCTCATGTTGGATGTTCTTTTAAAGTCCCTATGAACACATCAATCCTATGCTCCTCTAGAATATCTTTTACCCTTATATTCAATTTTTGGAAGTCCTCAATGTGCTGCATCATTGAATCATTTTGTTTGAGATTTATCAATTGGCTAGAAAAAGTGTTGCTTTACGTATCCTCATAATGTGCTATCATTTCATCTATAAAAATAGTCCAAGTGACAATTTGTTTATGAGAGCAAAGCCATTAATACCTTACAAACTGATTTGGTTCCAAATATAAAGTTGCAATGCGTACTGATGAGCCCCAGAAATGGGTAATTATATGGACTCATTTTGCCTCTTAATTAGACTTAATCCACCATTCTCATTAGTTTATTGCATGTTTTTGAATATATTTATGCTAATAGAGTATATTGGGTTAGTCATTTCGCCATGTAGTCTAATGTGTGCTTTATGCAGATTTTTTCGTCAATTTTGGACAAAGTCAAGGGATTTATGAGAAAATGGCAGCAAATACTCAAGTAAAATAGGGAAGAGAATTTGTAGGGGGATATCTCATTCATTTATGACCCCTTTCCTTGAATCCTCCATCAGCAAACTCGAAGCACAAAGGTCCACATTGATGCATCCAAGGGGCAACTGAGAAAGTAAAGAAGGACTATTGTTTATCTCCAATTCTGGGAAGTTGAGCTCCTTGATTTTAGGACTATTGGAGGACTCCATTTGTATAAATAGGGGGTCTTAGAGCCTTAGTAGGTTAGCCAATCATTAGTAGAATTTTCGCACTTTTGTGTACCACTTGTTTAGCTCATTTTCGAGCTTCCTTTTTGAGAATAGTTCATGCAATGTGACTTTTACTTTTGATAATGGAGATGAAACAATTTTTGAGCCAGCACTAATCTATTTCAGAGGGCTGAAGCTCTTGCGTTAGGGCCCAACCCAAGCTTCCCAACACCCCTTGCTTTGTACTTATATTTTTCTGCTTCAGTTCATGAGTTAATTTCTGTTACATAGATTCATTTTACTTTGTTTAGATTAGATTGCTTTTGATGGTTTGCATAGCTATTTTTGTTTTAGTTGCTCAAGTAGGTTAATGCAGTGACAGAATAAGATTCAAAAAGGCAAACAACAGGCCTTGATCTCCTTTCTCCCTTTCTGGGACTATGATTCGAGGTCAAGGCACTACTGCTACCACCAAAAACATAGTTTTTCTCTCCCATGCAATTTCTAGTGTGATGACTTGATTTGGAAAGATTAATGTATTGCTTCAGATTCAGTTGCCTAAATAATTTCCTATTCTTTTCCAATATATATCTCTGCATGATTTTCTATTCAAAGGTTATTGTTCAACATTTTTTGTTTGTAGATCAGAAATTAGGTCAAGCTAGAGAAATTTATGTTTTCATGGTATAGTTAGTCCTTTCTTTGATCAATTTTTGTAAGTAGATGTGCCGATCTCTTGTAGGACACCTCAGCTCACCATACATCCATAAAGCAGCTAGCATCAACTCACTTCTCACATATTCCCAAACTCATTCGCAACATTTCACCAATCTTCCCTAATTTCTGCATTTTTCTCCATAAGCTTCCCTCTTGCCATTTGAACAAATCCAACTATCATGTTCCCTCTTGATCTTCCTTGACAAGCTCCAGAAACCTCAACATGTTCATCTAGCCTTCAATTACCCTTTCCCATCGTTTTCCACCTTGAAAACCTCCAAAAATAGCTCTCGACCTCCTCCTATAGATCCTCCTGTAGATCCCCTGCAACCTCCTGTAGAATTACCTGTAAGTGGTTTTTTGAAATTCGATTGCAATGGAAGTCTTTAGAAGGGTACTAGGGTCTTCTTAGGACCTCTCTACACCTTCCTCCACCTTTGCAAAAACCAAGTCCATCTTCCTTTTCCACTAAACCTCTTCACAATCACAATCTGATAAATTGCAAGCATAATAATTTCACATAAAAACACTCAAAAAATACAAAAATATGTTCTTTTCTTATTTTCTTTTGGGAATAGCTTAGGTCGATGTGATTTACCTTTTCAGTAGTCAATGGCACTCATTTCATCAATTTCCATCTCTTTTTATGCAAAAGTAGGGTTAGTTGGATAAATTAAGGTTTGCTAGGGTTTGTGTTACATTTCAGTCTTCCTTCTCTTTCTGCAAATAGAATAGCCTTCGTAGAGTTAGCTTTCCTTCATCACAGTTAAAAGCTTCTTCTGAGAATTCATAGAAGTTGGCTTAAGCTCCTAGTGATCTTGTGCCAACTGACCAAGTGAAAGCTTGCAGTAAGAGCTAGTACTTGTGCATATGGCACCATCACTTCCAAGTTTGTTACGGACTACTGGGTTGATAAAAGTAAAGTAGGAATCCCTAGGAGTTGCAACATTATTGCTGCAATACTGGTGCTCACCACTTTTTGGCGCTGTTGCTGGGGAAGCATCAAAGTAATTTGTGATTACTGTTTTTCTTCTATTTTCTTTTGCAACATTCTGCTAAGTAGTTTATTTAAGCAAAAGTAGAGTAGTTGTTCCTTCCAGTTTCTGCATTTTCATTTCAATTCTGCAATTTCATTTCAGCAAAAGTAGATTAGTCATTTCCCTGCTTTCATTTCAATTCTGCAATTTCCATTCCAACAAAATTATATTAGTCGTTTCCTTGCTTTCATTTCAATTCTGCAATTTAATTTTGGCAAGTTTGTTTCAATTAGTTTCAATTTGTTTGTTCAATCAATTTCAGTTTTGCAGGTATAAGCAAAAAAAACAAAAATCACCCAAAAATAGATTTCCTTTCATGCCTCATAGGAATAGAGATAATTTAGGGAAATTCCTACCAAACACCCCCACCACATCACAAAGTTACCCTTCTCTCTTCTTTAGTGGCAGTGATCCAGAAGAACCTATAGGTGAACAACCAGAGATATACAAAGATCCTATAGCAAAAGAAGAGGAAGAAACCATCCCTCCTGAGACCATGGCTGAAAACAGAAACCTTAGAGGGAATGGGGAAAGAGTAGAGGGTACCTTTCCCATTTGAGAGACCAATGGGGATGCTAAAATGAAGAACATAAGTCCTTCAGCCTTACCCCACTTCCATGGGTTGACTACCAAAGATCCTGATACCTTTTTGTTTGAATTTGCTGTTATTTGTCGAACCTATGACTATGCAAAAGATGAGTATAAGTTGAAACTATTTCCTTCTACCCTCAAGGATGCAACATTGCACTGGTTCATGGGGTTATCTGGAAACAACATCACAAATTGGGCTTAGATGCAACAAGCCTTTAATAACAAATAACAAGACTAGTGTGGGTCAAAGGATACCAAGGAAGAAATCTTCCGAATGACCATGGGAAGTGATGAATCCTTGGGAGAATATGAAGAGATGTTTTAGCTTAGTTATAAATGGGCCAGGTACACACTTGACCCCAAATCTCTAAAGTAGGTCTTGCTAAGAGGAGTCTTAGAAGACCTTCTAGATACCCTCAATTTGCTGGCTGGGGGGGGGGAGACATCTACCAACTACCTTATGAATACATAAAGACTCTTTCTAGAAACCATTATAGAGCAGCCAAAAAGAGAGGTAGGGGAAGTCAACCCCTAATCAGTACATCCTCATCCAGTTCATCCCTTAGAGGTGAATTTTGAAATCTACTGGAATATTTCAAGAGTGAGATGATGCAGACTCTTGCCATGCAAATGGATACCTTGCATATCAAAAGGAAACAAGCAGAATCAGAAAGGGCCTTGGCCATTTTTTGTCCTAGATGCACCAGAAGGCATCCTATGAATGAATGTCCACTGAAATCTATAGAAGTGTGTTCAGTCTATGAAGAAGACCATTATACGAATCAATGTCCTTCCTTGCCTAGACTTAAAGCTGCATACCAGGGGGGTGAAGGAGCCACTGAACCACTATATTTCATGAACCAAAGGAGGCCACATGGACCTAGACCTTATGAGCAGGGAATGCAAGGGACATCCCAAACATATTACAACCCTAATCAAGACACTTCCATGCCTTCTTGGGGTCCCCCTGCTCATCCTTCTTGGTCCACACCCCCTCCTTGGTCATATCCATCTCAATACCATGCTCAACTAGCTGCTCATTCATTTCACTCTTATGCTCAGCCACAGCCTCAGTGAAATGCACCTCGTCAGGGGTGGACGTATCAGTACAACTCTCCTCCCACTCTTTTGCCTCTACCACTTTCTCAACCACAACCATTGCCTCCTGCTCCACCAAGGAAACCCCAAATACCTGCTCAACCGAACCCAAACCCAAATAACAGATAGGCTCAACAGGTATACAGTGGGGAACCATCATGCCCGAACTATGTTGTGGAGATTCAAGAGATTAAACTACGATCTGGGAAGGTTCTCCTAGATAACCAACCACCCCCTAAGGAGGATGAGGAAGAAAAAGAGGAAAGTGAACCAAAAGTCGTTCCACCCTTTCTTGAGAGATTATCTGGAACAACTCAACCTACGCCATAAGAAAATGAACTTCTAGGAGAATTGAAACAATTATGTGTAAAGATACCACTTCTCCAAGCCATAAAGGATGTGCCTATATACAAAAAGTTGATAAAGGAGAAGTTCTTTAGGCCTCCAGGCAGGCACATAAGAGATGGCCCAACTATCAATGTCATAGGAAAACTGTTTGACCTGATGTTGAGGTAGGTAATCTGTCCAAAATATCTAGACACTGGAAGCCCTATAGTTTATGTCTACAATAATGGCGCCATAATCCCCCATACCCTGATTGATCTAGGGGTTGCCATTAATGTGATGACCAAGGACACTATTCTCAAGCTCAACCTTCAGGTCTCCCTGAGAAAGACTACATAGTACTCCAGTTAGCAGACCACTCCACTGTGACCCCTGAAGGGATTGTGGAAGATGTAATGGTCTCCATCGATTCTTGGGAGTACCTTGTTGATTTCTTGGTTCTCCAACCAAAAGCAAAGCTCGCTGGGTATCCTCTCATCCTGGGAAGACCCTGGTTGGCTACTGTAGATGCCTACATTAGTTGTCGAGCTGGGAACATCACAATCAAGAATGGGTATATGTCCAAATAACTAGTCCTATATCCTCCTGTCAAACCTTTGTTAGAACATGATTTACCTCTTTGGTTGGAGGAGGAAGATGAGAATGAAGTCTATTCCACACCACTGTGTGCAGTGGAAGCTACCATGGGGGGGGGGGGGGGGGGGAAACAACAAATCGACGATGGTCTTATTGAAAACTTGATTCAGAATCCACCCCACAATGTGTTGCCATTAGAAGAGCTGGAAGAAGAAACCCAAGCCAATCCTTTAGTTGATCCCTGTGCGGCTGACCTGACCTCTCTCTGAGTTAAGAATATGGAATTCGGCCTAGAAAGAACCTTGAAAATCAGCTCATCGCTATCCACCTCTTAGGAGAAAGAACTGTGAAGCTTATTAAGAAACCACTTGGATGCTTTTTCTTGGAGCTATAAGGAGATGAAGGGAGTGCACCCTTCAGTATGTACTCATCACATTTACATTAAGGAATATTGTAAACCAGTCAAGCATCCTCAAAAGAGGATGAATCCAACCTTAAGGACATTCTCAAAGAAGAACTACAAAAGTTACTGGATGCGGGATTCATCTACCCTATCTCTGGCAATGAATGGGTCTCTCCTTTCATGCAAAAAATGGGAAGTGGAGAATTTGTGTCGATTATGGGGAACTAGACAAGGCCACCAAGAAGGACCATTTCCCTTTGCCTTCCATAGATCATGTGTTAGATGGCCTGGCAGGGAAGAAGTTTTTCTCCTTCCTAGATAGGTTTAGCAGGTACAACCAGAACCAAATCAGCCTGGAAGACCAAGATAAGACCACTTTCACTTGTCCTTGGGGTACCTTTGCATATTGTGTCCTTCCTTTTGGATTGTGAAATTCTCCCGCCACTTTCTAGAGAGAAGTATTGAGTATATTTGCTGAACTAGTTCATGATGCAGTGGGAATCTATATGGATGACTTTACAAGTTCTAACTTCCAGGAAGCTTTGTCTAACTTGGGAAAAGTTTTGGACAAGTGTATTGAAATGAACCTGTCCCTCAGTCCTGAAAAATGTGAATTCCTGATGACTGAAGGGACCATGCTAGGTCATATACTCTCTTAGCAAGGATTATAAGTGGACTCCAACAAAATTTCCATCATCCAAAGGGTCCCACCTCCTCAAAAAGTAAGAAATGTTTGAAGTTTCCTAGGTTTAGCAGGGTATTATAGAAGATTCATTAAGGATTTGAGTACGCTAGCCTCTCCATTGTTTGGTCTTTTGGGAAAAGATGTTGAGTTCATATGGACTAACAATTGTCAAGAAACTCTAGATACCTTGAAAATTAAACTGGTGATTGCCCTAATTTTGAGAGCTCCAAACTGGGCCCTGCCTTTCCACATTCATATAAATGGCTCGAATAAAGTGATAGGAGAAATCTTAGGGAAAGTTGATGAGAAGCTACCTTATGCCATATATTTGGTAAGTAAAAACTTGTTGAAGGTAGAATTAAACTACACTGTAATAAAAAAGGAGATCCTAGCTGTAGTCCATTCCCTAAATAAGTTCAGACACTACATCACTGGCTATCAAACATTTTTACACACTGATCATGCTGCAATTAGGTATTTAATGAACAAACCAGATGTAAATGCTCGCATTATTAGATGGTTTCTTTTATTGCATCAATTTGATTTAACCATTGTTGATAAGCCGGGTAAGGAAAATGTTGTTGTTGATTTTTTGTCTAGAATAGATCTACCTACAAGTGAAGAAGGAATGGTGGATGATCAAATGCCAGATGAACACCTATTTTCTATCTCAGTACTCTCTCCATGGTTTG
>APFE030582051.1:0-29071 GCA_000404065.3 Pinus taeda
TACAGAGACGTGATAACCATAAATAAAGAGATGCAGCGGAAATAACACTTCATTTCATTAATGGAAAATACCGAAATATGCTTACAACCAGAATTGGAAATAAACCAGCTAGGACGACGGTAGGTTATCTCTGAGAAGAGATGTGCGGCTACATGTCTCTGAACTGTTCCAAACTTGTGTTACAATGAGGCTCGAAGGCCTATTTATTATTGAGAAACAATGGAAAACCCTTCACATTCCAAAACCGACCCTTAGAAGGTGAAACGCCAAATTGTGGGCCCCGTTTTGGGTAAATTGGTACATCAATTTCCCGGGGTCGTAACTTTGGCATACGATCTCCGTTTGACGCGTATGATAGCTCGTTAGAAAGATCTATCGGAGAACTACCACTTTGGGAAGGGCAACATCGGGCCATGGACCCATGTTGCCCCCAGATTTCCCAAAAAACGTCGTTTAGGGCCTCAAAACGGCTCCGGAAGTTCAGGACCCGAAAAAAAAACTGCTAAAAATAGTAAATTGTGCTACAATTACGGAAACTGAAAAACTGAAAGAGACAGTTGCGGGGGTCCAAATGGGATAGGTGGGTGGCCACCAACATCCACCTGGATCAAGAAAAATGGAAATGTAGAAGGGGAAGAGGCCTTTGATTAGCCGCAGGGGAATAGGGAAAAATAACGAGGAGCAGAAGGGCCGTTTTGGAGCCTCTTGTGACTGCATTGAGGATTATCCCATGCTGCAACTAGGCCGAGTGTGTTAAAGGTTGAACGCAGGATTGATATGGTAGCAACAAGGTGCGTTAAACCTTGTTTTGTGTGGGTTGTAGGCATTGGAGCTAAACTGTAGTAGGCCGCAAGCCATACCACCATAGGAAGGCATCTACACAAGGCTGTTTGGGGTGGTATATGCCCGAAATAACAACACAATAGGTGGGCACCATCCCATGGTTAGGCCGCATTGATTGGAGGTTGTTTGGGTGGTATATTGAGGGTTGTTGCAATGTGCAAGTGCCCTAACTAGGGACAACATAGATATATCAAAACTGAAGTTGAGTTTGCCTTGTGTTGGGTCAAAATTTTGACCAGTATTTGGATCAATCTACATTACAGTTTGTTGGGAACCATTTCTTGGAGTTGCCTTGGGCATGAAGGAACTCCAACTAGGAGTAGATCCTGGCATGGAGTGATGTAGGTGTCCTAGTGTGCATAGAGTCATTGCAGCCTATGGAAGCCAAGGAGGTAGGGCTCACGTGGCATGTTAGAAGCCCTAACCAATGGCCAGTTTCACAGTGAAGTTTGGAGCCTAGATTTTGTGCAATAGCTCCTTTATCGCAGAGCAAAGGGAAAATGTGGAGAAGTTTGTAGACAGTCGTGTGTAAGGGTCTCCTAGGTGTGGGGATGCCCTAACTAGGTGCAAATGCTACATCATGGACTTGGTCACTTGTGGACTGTTGGAGGGCAGCGTTATAGTGGACAAAGCGTGGATGTAAATTGAGCACTTATGGTCTATTAGAGGACAGCATGATAGTGTCCAAGTTGGAGCCCAGTGAGTAAAATCTTGATGGACAAATTTAGTTGTGAGAGAAGCAATTGTTGAGCTCAAGGGTCTGATCAACGAGGAGTAATTGTGGAGCCCGAGACTTGTGTGTGGAAAAGGACTTCTACAACAAATGATGGGTAGTCCTCCTACCCCATGTTCATTGTGGGAGATGGACATCTTGCAATGATAGGTGGTAGCCCTTCGTGCCCTATGTTGGTCTTCATCAATGCAGCACAGGAAGACCCAAGTGGGCTGAAGTCCCTGAGTAGCTGAGGAGCAGCAATAGGTAGTTGAGAGTTGTTCACAAGCGGAGCTGTGAACAATTCAACAGAGGTCTCGATGTGTTGTGTCCTTTATGGACTATGGCACAACAAGGGAACAGATTGACAGCCGAGGTTCAGTAGCTAGATGGACTTGGGTCATTGATAGAGGCAGGAGCTGCAGATCGGTAGTCGAAGGACCTGACAAGTACAGGGTACGACCGAGGGTAGCTGAGAGAGTCGACTACATCAACCAGATGGTCAAAGTATGTTGTTGAGGGTAGATTGGTTGGCGATAGACTGACACCAATCCCCAGATTGTATTTGTACTAGTGGATGTATGAGGGCCATTATCCCTAGTACAGGAGCCCTAGATTATTGTATTATATTTTGTTTAATATAACGAAGTTGGGCTAACAATTGTAAAAAGCTGTCTATATTTTGTGCATGTGTGATTTACTGTTGTTTATATTCTGTTGTGCAAAGTAGTATCATTGAGATTCTTGGTTTGGTAGCATCAAATATTTTAAGATTCTATCCTAGACCCAAGATCATGGAAATTCAACATCCATAACCTAACTGCTAAAGGAAAGAAGGGTTTTGAGATGAAAGTAGAAGGGAAAAAGGAGAATGGGTTACGTAACAAACCTAAGAAAGTGAAGGATCAAGGAGAACCCCCATCAAATACTGAATTGAACTTGGAAGACAACTCTAATTGGAATAAAAATAAATGTAAAGAAAGAAAGTCGCAAAACAAGAGAGAAGAAACCATCATCATCTATGAGTTCAAGAAGGAAAAAATTCAGTAAAGGAACCACAAGGTAAGAGGTACAACAAAATAAAGTTTTAGTTAGGAAAAAGAGGCAAGAAAAGGAAAACAATGCTGAGAAGAGATGAAAAAATAGTTGAAATTGAGCACAAACAAAATTTAAAGTCAGTGTGAAAACTTCCATACAAGTAGTAAGGGATTTCATTGGAAAATTTGCATCTCTAATAAAATTATTTTGTTTCTATTATAGAGACAGACATCCTAGATCTAAGTGATTTCTAACAAAATTGGTGAGAACTAGAGTTCAATCTAATAAACCTATTTAGTCTGAATGAGGGAAAGAAATCTAAGAGAACAAATCATGTTTGATGAATCAATGAATCATTAATTAACAGAAAACAAGTCTATTATACCTTTGAAGTGTCATTTTTCAAGTCAACTACTGTCTTTGTTACTTTTGACTATCATTTCTTTCATCTAGTTATCTTGCAATAAATTAAGTTTAGCGTAATAAGAACAACTAGTCATATGAGTCCTTCGCAATCAAAACGTATAATGGGTACAAGTTTCTTCTTTTCAATATACATTTGTCCTTGGTTTCTACCTATTGCAATCTCACATTTCTCTGGAAGGAGGAGCTTTCCCATGTTTTGGTTCCTATAGTTACAAAACTTGGCTCCGTCAAAACTTGGGCGAGACTGGAGAGTAAGTGATCGGCTCAAACACGGGAAAAAATCAGGCAAACTAGGCTAATTTTTTCTTACAAGAATGTCAAATTTGTACTAGCCAAGAAGAAAGTTTGACTTACCAGCAAGTCAGTTTGGCTTGTTTCCTCTATTGGCCTAAATTTTAATAGGAAACTATAACAAATTTTGTAACAATTATCTTGATAATGTTATCAAGTTATAAATACATATTTTTAATGTATTGGAAGACTAAAAGAGGAAGATGGAGATGAAAGTAAATATGATAGTAGGGATAGTAGTTATACCACACTAGAGAGTTTTGGCATGTCGCCAAGAATGGATGACAATAAAGAGGACTTCCCGAATCCAACTGTGCCAAAAATTGCCGCCAAAGATCCACTTCGAACCTCAAGGTTGATATTTTGAAGAGTGGATTTGGATTCCTCTTCATCCAAAAAGAAAGTACTATTTTCAACTACAACAACAATCTCTTTGCCTGGCAGTAACCTTTCGACTGCCTCAGGATCTAGATCCTTCTTGGTCATATACCTGTCAATTCTATCCAAGGACACCATTGCTTGTGAGATAGATATTAAAGCTTGAGGAAAGTTCCTAATGGGTTCTTGAAGAATTTTGAAAATCAATTTTGCAGTGAACACCTTCCTTGTTATAAGTTTTTCTCCTACAAAAATGTATGTAGTGAATGTCACTACCGAAACAAGTGAAGGCGTGCTCCATGTAGTGAATGTCACTAATGTCACTACTGAAACAAGTGAAGGAATGCTCCATGTACTGAATGTCACTACTGAAACAAGTGAAGGCATGCTCCATAGAGTAATTATATTCACTAAAATAGAATACAAAGTTTTGTAGAGCCATTCATATTTGGAATTCCTAAAAGTCTCTACACGTGTTGAGAAATGATCTTCCCATGCTTGAAGTTTGATAACCCTCATATAATTCAAAAACTCATTCATTGTATGAAGATTACACATTTTCACTAATTGGAACTCATATCTCCTATTTCTCTTGGATCCCCAAGCTACAATACCCATTATTAGTGCCATGTAAACAAAAACAGAAAACATAGAAATGCCCAAAACCTCAAACAAGATTGATAAATCAGCCCCAATTTATAGAGGCATCATCCATATGTAATGAAGCTGCAACATCGCATCCGAAAGTTGTTGAGCATCCATGACCATGTAATTTACAATCTGGCCAACACCATGAGCTTGCCTAGTGGAACTTGACAATCTTAAACCCTTTCTGTATAAAGTTGTGATTGGAGTAGACCTTATCAGCATGCCCAACTTCTGACATTGAAAGTTATATTGATGGGAACAAAGAACCTTAATAGATTTTGCTGAAATAGTATCAATACAAGGACAAAGCCTTCATAAGGAAAGCTTTGATCTCCAAATGTAAAATCCACAAATTTTTATATCAAAACTGGGCCAATATACATCACACGCAGTTTTGCAATGAGACTTGGCCAAAAGCATGGAAGCAATGTAAGGTGTACAAGGTGTTGGTGTTCCACTATGTCGTTAGACCAGTTTGATTTAAAAAGTTCAAACATATTTTCAGCGCTATCACCAAGTGCTAGTGCAGGAACATCTGTCAATTGCAAAGCATTTATGTAACCTTTGTTCAATATAGGGTTCAACCATAACCATGTAGCCCTTGACAAAATACCTGCTATAACATAAGGGGTTATTAGTTCTTCTCAGTGCCAGAATTCAAAGTGCTACCATCAAGAAGAGGTTCATGTAATTTTTTTTATTTCTTCAATGGTGGTTATTCTTATAGTCCTTTTGAGGGCTAATGCCAGCAAAAATCCTTGGGTAGGGAAAATAATCAATGCAAAAAGGTCATCAAGAGGGAGAATACTATATGGATTAGGAGTTTTGGACATGAACCTGATGATTGCAGAGATCAAGAATATTGTATTCATAATTAAATTCATAAGCCACCAGAGATATAGAGACTTTGGATGTGTTGTAGCTTTGAATTTATTCTCATGTCCAATTTACTGCTCCAAATACAATCCATGAAAGTGCTTGGATTCCAGATAAAGCAATAAGAAACCAATGTTGACGAGGATGTCAAATCATCCTAGCTGCAATGAATTGAAAAAGAGGAGGGTCATATTGCTACTTACAGGCAATGTCACATGGTTCGCATTCGAGTTAGGGTTCAACAATGATTAGGTTCAGTTTGAGTTCGAATTTTTTTGATGAGTTTCGCCATTAGGTTCATATATATATATATATATATATATAATATATATATATATATATATATATACTATATATATATATATATATATACACACACACAAACACACACAATCATATATACATATATATAATGAATTATAGGATAAAATAGTAAGAAATCAACATCAGTAAACATCAAAAATGTTATCACGGACATGGAAACTACAAGGATAAATTACAAGCTCGAGTTGTGACATGAGGTTATGAGTTTTGATCTATGAACTTGGTCAATGGCTATGATGTTCGATTAGGTTTGCCGAACCTCAAAATTCTTTTAAGGTTCACCAAAATTCGAACCTCAAGGTTAAAGTTTGATGAACCTTGTGACATAGCTTACAAGCAGAGGATTTTCTACTTATTGTTAGTGCAAGCCTTAACACAGTACAACATGAGAGGTTTTAGGTTCTAGTTGACTCAACAACTTGTCCTTATTTGCAGCAATTTCCTTCCAAAAAATTCATAATGATGAGGCAAACTTCAATTCTTTCTTGAAGGTAAATGTTGTAACTATAGATTTGAGGAAACCTCCACTTGAAATCTCATAAAAAATATGAATCTCTCTTTCATTAAAATCCGTAAGTGGCAATAGTTTTTCTACAGACTGACATGGATCGTCTTCATTATAATACATGCACTACATCAAACATAAATGAAATAGACAGAAAGAGAAACTTATAGTGTGATGCCCAAGGCCCCGAACAGGTTCATCACGAAACTTTTTCCTTAATGGATGCCTGAAACAATTCTTCATGAAGACAGTGAATGCAAACATTTTGGAGATATTGGAAATATCTCTATCCTGGCAAGACTAGTGAAAGGCTTCTAGAATCACCAAGACGAGGGCTAAATAAATCCTCATGCCCACGTTGAAAGGCATCATCTTCATCTGCTTCAAACTCCTCTTTTGTTTCCTTCAGCTCAAATTCGTCTTCGTCCTCATCAGCTGAGCGATTCAGAGAGTAATTCAGAGATAGGACTTATCAACATCCTCCGCATCCTCATATTCTGAATCCACTTCCTTAAGATAGTTTGTCATCGATCTTCAAGGTTTCATTTGCTAAACTCCCACTCCTCTGATCACCTTGTTGCTTCACCTTTGAAGGATCATTTCAATATTCAGCTGTCTCTGTCTTGGCCTTATCAATTCTCTATTTCTTTTCAACAATTCTAGCACACATCATTTGTAGAGTAAATGGTGTTACAAGCCATAAAACAGTGCATAATAAGGCTTCCAATCCTTGCCACTCCCAGTATATGTTCTCTCCATACAGACTGAATAATGTGCCTTTGGTCTACATGTAACACTTAGCATAAGCAGTAGCCATTCTTTCCAAGTGTCTCATCCCTGCACTCTCTATCTGAAGGCTCTAGGTGGCCATTAATATCACCATAACCATGTAATATATGAGCCTTCGTCAAATCATCCCAGCTACAATAAATTGAAAAAGAGGAGGGTCGTATTGCTATTTACAGGCAGAGGATCTGGTTGGGAGGTTATTTCTTGTTTTCTCATTATATGCTCTTGACCTAGATAGCATTCTACATCTCCATAATTATATAACTATTATGGAGGACGCAACTTACCCATCCTCGACCACCTGGAGAGGACCTTCTGAGCTGCTTCAGCTAAACACATAGTCTCTTGAATGTACAGAATGGATGGCCAATGTTTTTGAATCAGCCTATTCATGGTTCGTTGTTGGGAGGCCATCCCTATGCCCCTCATATTATGGGATAGCACAATCATCTTTTCACCCCTCAGGGGATGCTTTGCTAAGGGCCCCAAGTATCATTTGCTACCTACCTTCGAGTATTTCCCTTTCTGCATTTGGCACTACAAACCAGGAAGGGACTGCAATGCCAAGTCTTCCCGGAAGCCTGGTACGAAATAGAATTTATTTACAGTAAAATCCCTAGCTACTCAGTGTTATTGGCTTTGAGCCCTCTCCCAACCTGCTAAGGAAGAAAAGTAGCGTGGAAGGGGAAGGAGGGAAATTAAATGATTAGATTTTAGCAATTTTGTAAATTTGTTTGCGGGAAATTAAATTTTAATGGGTCAATTTTAAATTTTAGATTTTAGAGTGGCCCAAAATTAGATTTTAATAATTTGTCCATTGTTTATGTTTCTAGCTATTATTGAGTAGGAGTTTCCTTTTAGAGGAGTCTCCAAAATGATAATTTTGTATTGAGGTATCAATTGAAAAATGTTTTTAGGATCTATTACATGAAAGTATAAAAGTTTTTTTTTAGTATGTTTATATAAAGAGGGAAAGATAATATGAGGTTTACATATAAGGGGAATATTAACGTCATAGTCTAACAATTATGTTTTTTTGCTTTGAAAGTTATGGAAATTCCGGTCATATTTTGAAAAAATCAAGCAGGGATTGTTGTAAATCCAAGTAAAAGCTGTCAAACTTCATAATTTTAAGTGCCATAGAGGTTTTTGATGGTGATGAATCTATTTCCACCATCAAAACATGATTCAAACACTGCATCTACAAGATTTTTTGAATATTTTTTTTGCCTGGATTCCGGCCACTTTTGGTCGTTTGGGTAATTCCTCCACCTCTATAGACGACTCCAATATTAACTAACCCTTAAGGAGGTGGAAAATATATCTAATTCTATGAATAATGTTATTAATAAATTCAAATAGTCTTAGGTAGCCCATTATTTTATGTGGTTCAAAGTTCTTGGAGAATGGTAACCGTTACATCTAAGGAATATTTGTACCATGTAGATCCGCCCAAAGGATTCACTTCATGTTGGATTAACCATGAAGCTTGACCCAAATAGTGTTGAGTGAATTGAACTTGTGAACTCTCAATAGAAGAAGTATTTTACTGACCTCGACTCGACGAGCTGAGCTAATCCTGGGGACTAAGTTTAGGGTATGTTTATTTTCTACATTTTTTCTTTTAGTTTTGGTTTTTCCTTGGGGTGGGCTTGGGTGGTGTGGTCAAAATGAGTTGAAAAAATCATAAACAACCATTGGACAAGGGCTAACCAAATTCAAGTCCATTTCTTGCGTTTTGTTTAATATATTGAACATTCAGCTGAATATATAGTCTAGGAATGATATTTG
Source organism: Pinus taeda (assembly GCA_000404065.3). Lineage (NCBI taxonomy): Eukaryota > Viridiplantae > Streptophyta > Pinopsida > Pinales > Pinaceae > Pinus > Pinus taeda. The sequence continues at coordinate 8,622 of APFE030582051.1, forward strand.
GTAACTGGAAAAATAGTGCTGAGTAGAGATTGAAAGCAAAAAATAATACATAACTAAAACATTTTGATATCTTTATGATTTCCTGTAGATGAAAGTGTTTCTACATTTACAAATGCCCAGGCTGACCATGGCAGGACCTCCCAGTAGATGCCAACTGTGAACATTAGCTCATTGGTGCACCAATGCCATATCAAATACACAGATTGATAAGTATTATTATCGATTTCAAAAAACATCTACCTTGAATTCTTCCTCCCTTTGATTCCTCATCTTCGCCCTCTTCTTGCCAATCCACCCACCCATGAAAACAAAAAATCTCTTATTTTTTTCCATCTATCATCACAATTCAAATGGCTTATTGGAAAAAAAAAGTCAAACCTACACTATCTTACGACTTCACCTTGAATTATTCCTCCCTGTGATTCATGGTCGTCTTCGCCCTCTTCTTGCCAATCCACGCACCCATAAAAACAAAAAATCTCTTACTTATGAATTCTTCCTTTCTTTTTCATTCGTTTTCATTAATTAATTAATGGCATATCTGTTAATTTCAAACATAAACTTTATTTTGCACCTCCCTCCTCTTACTCGCTTTGGAACATGAGTCTCTTTTCACAGGTTTTGTAAATAGAGTGGCGGGAATTTGGAATGTGAGCCACCATTAAATGGTTTTTTATCTAATTATGCTATATTAGATAATTGGTATGGTGGGTTTTTATTTTTTAATTAAAAAACATTATTTAAATATAAATGGAAATTTTGTCATGTAATATTAAGTTTTTTTTTTTAAATATTAAGTTTATTTTGTGAGATTAAAAGGGGAAAATGTTATTTTCCTCACTCATATTCAATTCTTGCTTACAATATATTAGTTCTTCATGAATTTACTATTGCTTAAATTTTTTTGTGAATCAACTATTGATTGAGGTTCGCAAGGTATCAATGATCTCATTCTCACTTTTGGATTCGAGGGTGATACAAAATGTTACATGTAGATAATGAAGATTGATAATGAAGGGTGATACAAATAGTTACAGGATTGATAATGAAAATGACGATAGGGACTCATCTCCTTCTCAACTCAGTGGCACCTACCTCAAACCCTGTAGGGTTCCACCCATAGATTTCACAAGGCCTTTGGATTGCAAAGCAAAGCAAGGAAGTAAATGATTGAAAGGGAGAAGTAGAGACACGACAACTATAAATATCATGGATTCTTGTTAGGCATTTTCTATAACCAAACTCAAAGGATTTCTCTCATGTTTTATGTGCTTTTCACAATAAGTCAACCTCATAGACCTACTTCAAAGGCACATTATCCTACATAACTTAACAACCTTTCAATGATGGAAATATGCATGTGTATTTTGATGATGGTGGTGTCCATGTGTTTTTTGTGTATCCTATTGAGGGTGACGGGCACACGTCTTAGGTTTATGGAAACCTACATGTGTATTGCGTTGATGGTATTGACCTTATGTCTTTTATTGATATTGAATTGATGTATATGTTGACGATGGTGAGCTCTTCGTATGGGCTTGGATCTTTTGCTCATTGTGGTTCCTAGTGGCTTTACATTCATTGAAATGTATCTTATTGTACACAATTAAAATGACTAACATAAACCACTGATTCATATTATTGTAGTACTTGGTAGGTAGTCATTTTTTTGTTCCTAGACTAAATTAGTCATTCACGTTAGTCATTTTGAGTTTTATTACTTATTAGCTAGTCGTATATTTTATCCTGGGACTAAATTAGTCATTTATATTAGTCGTTTTTAGTTCGGTCACTTAATATTGCTCATTTTTTGTAGTATTTCACTTGTAAAAGTTGTGGTGACTAACTTTTGTAGTCACCTGGTCACTATAAATTATAAATTCAAATGCCAATCCTTGAAGTCTATGGTTTGCTCAAGCAACCAAACACAAATAAAAGAGGAAGCTTTACATGGAATTAGAGGTCTGAGAGTTAATTATCTTGTTTGCAATCATGGCATTACCTCAACAACAAAGCCAACCCAAATCTTGTCACTGTGAGCTTCCATGACTCCCGTTAAAATCATAAGCCCCAAGCCTCAATTGATGTCAGCTATTTCAAGGAAGAGTCGCCGCTCCTCACAAAGCATCTAAAATATTGGTGAAAACCAACAGAAGATAACATGACAACGTTAAACCATGTCTCAAAATAACAAAAATGAGTTATTGAATGCAATATAAAAACCCTGTCAATCTAAGAAATTAATTGACCTCTATAAGCAATTCTTGGGGCTGACTCATATTCTCCAATATGATAGGGCACCCCATAGTTTGAAGACCCAATTCCACTATCAAGCTTGCACCACTTTCTAGGTTACCTTTTGAAAGAAATCCACCATGCTTATCAAGCACCTACATAGTTTCCAAGGTAAAAAACAATATACTTGACTGGCAACTTTACAATGATATTTTTTAACTGTTGGAAGAAGCAATTTATCAGTTGGAGCAAAAAAATCACTACATGGATGGACAATACATAAAGAAGCACAAGAAGATCGAAATTGTAAATGTAAATCCCCAGTATACTAGAATGGTAATGTAATATTTTAAAGCGCCAATAAACACCAAGAATGGAGGTGAAATACCAGTCTAGTTGTAGTAATTGTAACTTGGTCAAGCTGTTGTTATAGTTAAGTTGTTGTTATAGTTGAGGTAGGATTTTTTTGGGTTCCCATGTTGCAAAAAATGTAAGGGTAGTTGTGAGGGCATGATAGCTAAGGAGTGCCAGGGCATGTTAAGGAATGAAAAGGCATGCTAACACATGCCAGACAATTTTGTGTTCTAACGGTTTGATTTAATTTTATGGTGTTATTTTTATTGTATGCTTTACATAGCACTATTTTTCATAGTTTAGAACATTATAGTCAGCGTGTTCCAGGTGTGCTAAGGAGGGAGTGAGAAGGTATGCTATGCATTGTTGCCAAGGCATGCTAGAGTGCTAGGGAATCATACCAAGATGTGCTAAGCACTAAGGTGTGCCAATGCGTGCTACCGAGTGTTAGGGAGTGCCAGAGAAACATAAGGGAGCACTAGGTCAAAATGCATGAAAATGAATGAACAAGAGTGTGTGATAGGGAGTGTCAGCGAGTTCCAAGTGTGCTAAGGAGAGAGTGACATAGTGTTCTAGGTTGCAATAATTCATGCTAGATTGCTAGGACGACATGCAGGCAAGATGTTCCACGTGCCAGGGTGTGTCAACATGTGCTAGGACGTGTTAGGGAGTGCCAGGGAAACACAAGGGATAACTAGGTCAAATTAGTGCATGAAAATGAACAAATAAGAGTTTGTGACAAGAAGTGTCAGTGAGATACAGGTGTGCTAAGGGAGTAACAAGGTATGATAGGAAATGCTAAGGCATGCTAGAGGCCAAGGAAACATGCCAAGATGTGTTAGGTGCTAGGGTGTGCCAATGCATGCCAAGGAGTGTTATGAAGTGCCAGGAAAAAAAAGGGATCACTAGTTTCAAATACATGGAAATGAATGAATAAGAGTGTGTGACCGGGGGTGTTAGTGCATTCTAGGTGTGGTAAGGAGAGAGTGAAAAGATATGTTGGGTAGTGCCAAGGAATTCTAGAGTGCCAAGGCAACATACCAAGATATGCCATGTTCCAGGGTGTGTCAATGCGTGCCGGCAAATGTTAGGGAGTGCCAAAAAAACACAAGGGAGAACTAGTTCAAAATTCATGGAAATGAAGAGATAAGAGTGTGTGATTGGGAGTGTCAATGAGTTCCAAGTGTTCTAAGGAGGGAATGACAAGGTTATATGCTAGGAAGTGCCAAGGCATTCTAGAGTTTCGTGGCATGTCAAAGAGTGCTAGGTTGTGCTAGGGAGTACAAAGCATGCCAAGAAATGTATGGGATGCTAACACATGCCACATAGGGCTAAGGGATTGTTAGACGTGCCATGTGCTATGGCATGTCAAGATGTAAACTGTGTTTCTTAGTTGTTTTGTGGCAATGGTTGGACGTGAGCCTTGAATTGGTAACTTATTAAGTAGGATGAGTTGAGATTGGATGTGAGTAGCCTAAGATGTGTTATAGGAAGTTCTTAGGTGAACAAGGCATAGTCTAGTTGTAGTAACTATAACTTGGTTAAGTTGTTGTAGACGGGGCAGGACTTGGTTGGGTTCCGACCAAGTCTAAAAAAAAGTAAGGGTAGTTGTGAGGGCATGATAGCTAAGGAGTGTCAGGCATGCCAAGGAATAAAAAGGTGTGCTAACACATGGAAGACAATATCAATGGATGGTGAGGAGTATTAGGGAGAGTAAGGGGAACACATGGGAGAACTAGGTCAAAATGCTTGGAAATGAAAAAATAAGAGTGTGTTCCAAGGAGTGTCAGTGAATTCCAGGTGTCCCAAGAATGAAGTGTTTTAGGAGAAGTTCACAATAGGACTTGCAGGAGGCAAGCCTATGGTTTTGATAAGGTGTGGACAAATCAAGTTCAGAGAAAGGGAGACTTTGGGTTGGGCACAATATTGTTTTGCTAATGAATTGGTTGGGTTCCCAAGTCACAAAAAAAGCAAGGTTATTTGTGAGGGTGTTAGTATCAGTAATTTCAGTCTATCACCAATGATCAAATATGCTCTTACAAGGTGTTGTTAGGGTGTTAACTCAAATTTTTTTCATTTCAATGAGTCTTCAGATAAAAATTTGGTCACTGGCTAGTGTGCCTAGGGCTATTTCCACTCTCTCAAGAATTTCATATGCCGATCACTTTCATCGCTCAGTTGAGTCCACCATCATGAAAACATCATTAATATCACTTCAATCACATCATCATGGTCTCCATTCAGCTCAGTGTCACCATTAGGTCATTAGGTTTAAGGTCACAAAATCAGTAATTTCATGTATAAATCCGGCAAATGAGGAGCAGCAATAGGTAAATTTGTTCAATAACACTTGATTTCAAGTGTAATTTATGTTTTTAGATGTAATAATGTTACTAAGGTTCTAAATTTACAAGAAGAGGTCCTAAGGCTACAAAACTAAAAAAGAAAGTGAATTGGTGAGGTGGGCCATCCTGCCTCATTAATCACTTAGACACCAAAATCAAATTATAAAAGCACATGGAGGAGCTCATTCACACTCATATGCACTTTTCTACCATCCTAGCATCAAGATCCTCCCTCTCCTTTGCAAAAAATTGTGATTCCATATTCCTCACTAGCAAAAATTAACTCTCGCTATGCACAGAGAGCCTTCGATGCACCCCTGGACAACACATTGCGCACAGGAAGCCTTCGTTGAGAATGGGGCAGAGTTGTCCAAAATTTTTGTTTGACCACCAAAATTAATTTTTCAAAGCTCCTCTTTAGTCATTTCATCCTCCAGGCTCTATAACAAGTAAGTTTAATCACTTTCATGCCCTCCTTTGCCTCATATGTCAAGAAAATGATCAAATACTTCTTCTAGGGTTTACATGATTTCCATTGTTTTGATCCTTAAATGATTAGTTGCTGCCCTAAATGCTATATTCCTTGTCCCTACTCCTCTGTTTGTAGCTAATACACCATTTCCATCCATCACAAAGCCTTATCCCCTCATTTTCTATCATTTTCCTCTAAACCCTAATCTACCCTATCTCTTTCTAGGATAGGCCTATGTTTTGGCCTTTTCCACCCCCTCCCCTTACTCATTTCCAAAAATTCCTTTTTCCCCTACTCTGTAACATCATCCCCTACCCTCCTAAATTTCCTTACAAAATTAGGCAACTCCTAAGTCCATCATACCACCTCATTCCCCCACAGCATCAAATTTCACTTTTTTTGCTTGCCTTTCACCTAGGGTTTGAAGTATGGAGCCTGACTCATCACCATCAGAGAAGAGGAAGTACAACAAGGGGGGAAGATACTGAGGTTTGAGACCTCTAATTGCAATGAAATCACCTCCTCACCATTTGGCATGAAATGCTTTAAAGATGTCAATCATTTAGGGTTTTGTCAAAGAGTGTTGGAAGTAGGTTACCATGAGCATCTCACAGGTATATTTTCCCTCACCTTGAAGGAAGAAAACATCACCATTGTTGGGATTGATTTCATGTTTTCAATGGATGCCATCTCTCAAGCTACAGGCATACCAAACCATGGTGAAAATTGGTTCAAAGGCATGAATCTAGACCTAGAAGAGTACAAACCCTACTTGAAATCACAATACAAAGGAGCTCACTCATTTCCCATTCATATACTTGTTGGAGAGATATGCACCATTGATGAAGGTTGTTTTGAATTTATTCACATGTGAAGGCATACTTTCTAGGCTATATCAATACAACATAAGACTGCTCATGCACTTTACAGCTACCAAGTCTCTAAATTTGTCTAGCTACTTGTAAAGGAGCCTAACCAAAATGTCTGAAATGGTGAAATTGAAAGTCAAAGTGCATTATCCCAACCTCTTTCACCATAGCCTGATAAAGGTTATAGTACCCCATCAGTTGAAAGAGAAGAACATGACATGGGACACCTTCATTGAGGCAGCCTTGAAAATGCATATAACCACTTCACCAAGCTAGCACCAAACCATGTCAGTACAACCCATGGAGGTGGGGTCGTCAAGAAAACATGATGAGGTTTCCAAGGCACCTAGACCTGAGGTGACCAAGACATTTCAGAGAGGTAGAAGCCTTGTGTTTTCTCCTCATATTGAGGAAGGGGCCAAGCCTACTACATCAACAGAACAGGGATCACAATCACATCATGAGGCTTATTTGCATGATGAGGAGCCCGTTGAGCATGACTTTGACCTAGTTGAATTGGAGGCACATGATGAGAATAAAAAACTGAAAAAAGTAATCAAAGAGAAGGATTCTCATATCATGGAGCTCAAGCAAAATTTGAAACATTTCATTCCTTGAGCAAGAAAACAATCAGCTTAAGGCAAAACAACTAGTCATGGAGAAAGAGAAATTCAAAGCAAAGAAACAAGAGATGAAAGGAAAGTCAGTGGTGGACCATGATGACATTGAGTAGCATGAAGGACATTTAGCAAGGAAGAGACCAAGGAAAACAGGTCTTAGGAAGGCACTTCAGAGGGAAAGAGAACAAAAGCCACCAATGGAAGAATTAACCTTTGAAGATAGGATTTCCATGGAAATAAATGAGGACAAGGAGTTTTGGTTTGACAAATTAAATTTCCACCTTAAGAAACTCCTTCACAAGGCCAAAAGGGATAACAAGTTGCAAAATAAAATGGCCATCCATTATTACACAAGGAATCAGGTTGCCAAGGTCAAAATCAAGCAGTTGAAGGAAAAACTCAAGGAAACCCTAACCAGACAAGAGGAGAAGAGTAAGTTATATTTACTTGATGATGCATCCATCATTGCATAATATACCTCATTAGGCATCTCTGGAAAAATATTAGGAGGATTTGGAGAAAACTTTGTGTTTTGGTGCAGACTGGTGCAAACTTGCAATTCTTGGGCAATTTTTGGGCAATTTTTTGTCTAGGAATGCAACGAGCTCATGATGTGCTTCTTCCTCAGGGCTCCAAATTATGGAAAATCAGCATTTTTGGAAAGCTTATGACCCCCTCTCAAAACCCATTTTCCCGCTTTCCTAGTTTGGGGCTTATTTTTTGAGAAATTTGCAAAAAAGAGGCCGAAAATCACCTTTCTGCCCCTCTTTTTCCATTTCGTTGCGCACCTGGAGATATCTTGGGAGAATGGCCATATATCAGCCAAAAATGGGTCATTGTGAGTGCAAAAATACTCTAAAGCAATCTACACTTTCCCATATTTCCATAAAAGGCTTCATATCTGGATTTGGAATTCATAAAAGAAATCAAAAATGGCCTCCAACAGCTCGCTGCACACCTGTAAATTTCTGAGATGTTTGTAAAATTTTCACTGTGTAATTTTTTGTAATTACTAGTTTGACTTTGGTAAAAGTCAAAAGGGTGAAGTAGATGAATGTGAGGGGTAAAAGTAAATGTAAATAATGGGTGGTTAGTCTTTATAAGTTGTTTTTATGTAAATTGTACCTCATTTATGAGAGAGGTTGGAGTCAAAGTTAATTGTAGAAGTTGTTTTTAACTTACCTAGACATTAGGGTTTGGTTAGAAAACCTCATGGAACAGTTCCTAGATTCATGGGTTCGACCCCTGAGAGTGGGGAGATGTTTTTTTAGTCTTTATGTATCAATTTCTAAGTGATAGAATGGGTTGGATTTCAAAGGAGAGAACTATTGTAGCTTGTACTTGGACATTTTCTGGAAATCAAAGGACACAGTTGCAACTATTATCTAGGAATTCACGTGTAGTAAGTTTGTGATGTTATTTTTTCTTTGTTATAGCTTTATAAGAAATATATTCATATTCTATTTCCATTCATCAATTCTTCAATGGTTTTCCTTACTATTTATAAACAAAATTCTTTGCATAAAGTTGTATTTTGATGGAAAAACCATTATCATGTGTTACTTTCTTTCTTGCTTAATGAATTCATGTTTCATGCTCATTAAGACCTTTTGCTTCTTCTAAACACTACACTACACCGACAAAACCTAAGGTCCATCACAAAATTAATTCTACCTTGCTCCTTTATATCTTTATTATTTTAATCCTTTGATCCTCTAACCTAGCTACTTGGTTTTTCTCCCTTATCCAGCAACAAAACCCTAGATTTTCCAAAAGCCACCTGAGCCTAGCTATATAGCCTTAAATCCTTTACATTCCAGTCATCTCTTGTCTGTGATTTAATAGAAAGAGCCTTCTCTAGTTTGGTAGCGCTAGCTACCAAACTAAAATCTTGGTCTGTGGTTACCTCTGTCGATCTCCTCATCAGCTTGGGACATTGTGGAGGATAATAGAGGGCATGACAACTAGGGAGTGCCAACGTGTTCTAGTGAATGTAAGGTTCCAAATTCATGGAAAAATGTAATTCTAGTTATGAGGTCATGACTACCAAGGTGTGTAAGGGAATGGTAGGGCATGCTAACATCTGCTAGATAGTACAAAGACATGTCAAACAAGCTAAGATGTGCCAAGTGCTAAGACATGCCAAGATGTACAAGGGTGTGACAATGCATGCCAGGGAATGTCAAGGCAATAGAAGGGAGGAACAAGTTAAACTAAAAGGAAATGAGCACATAATAGGGTTAATAAGTCATCGATTTACCTTTTCCATGAGGGGCATTCTAGGCACACCAACACTAGGTGCCAATAGGTTACAAGTGCCAAGTGTCAATGCATTCTAAGTGCCAAATATTCCTTCGTTTCTTCTCATCTAGTTTCTAATAATTGATCTCAAATAAATTTAATATTAAACCATGCCAAAGCATACCAAGTCATCTCAACACATGCCAAACATGCTAAGACTTTCCAATTGCCTGCAACACGTGCCAAGTGCCAATGTGTGTCAAGGAGTGTGATACATGTGTTGGAAATATTGACAGGGGGGTGAATCAGTATTTCTTTCAATTGTTATTATAACCAGTTATATTCTTCGCAATTTTAATCAGAGAACCATATAAGAGTAATTTTATTGAATATAAAAAAAATAGATACAATGTATGATAAATATTCCCAAGCACCAACTTGGTTTTGATGAGGCTCTGACCTCTAGGGCTTTGACCCTGTCTAATCCAAGGCACCTACCTTGTGTTTAGGAGCACCGACTCCAAGGACACCAATCTTGTTGTCTTTCTTTAATAGGGAACATGAGAAGTTCTTACTTATCTGACCATGACATAATTCTTCACTGTGTCGTCCTCAATTCTGGGCTTCACTTAATTGTCTTTGTTGATGAGAGAGTTCTTCATCGTCCAAAGAAGGATTATGGAAAAATACGTGGGAAGTCGACATGGGACCGGTTGATGTTCAATTACTATTCAATTGTTGTTCAATTATTGTTCAATTTTTGTTCAATTATTGTTCAATTGCTATTCAATTGCTGTTCAAATGTTGTTCTAATGTTGTTCAATTATTGTTCAGTTGTTGTTCAGTTGTTGTTCAATTGTTGTTCAATTGTTCTTCAATTTTTGAAGTCTGCGCAATATGTAATTCCAAGAGATAAATCAATGTCCCGAGATTATAGAGCCGAGACTACTATGCCACAATATAAACTTCCATAGATCTAAGCAAAACGAGCCTCCACAAGGTTTAAGTAACTAAGCCTCCACAATCAACGAACCTCCACGACGTTTTCACACATCAGATCACAAGAACTCGTTCTTTGTGACAAGCCACACTTTTCAATAGAAACAAATTCTCGAGCTCAGATTTAAGTCACATATCTTCAAGCTTTATATCATAACAGACTCAGGTCCTGTCCACCATAGCAAACTCGAATTTTTCCTTCACATAGATCCCTTTCACATTTCTTGCTTTGTTGGTCTGAAAATGAAAAATGCATGCGAATGATCACACATCCTGTAGAACGTTCTGAATATTTCCTCCACCCTCTATGATCCCATACATGGATTTGCGATGGTGATGCACCCTTAGTGAAATTCCAAACCAAACGCTGTCAGAAATCACGCTGTCTCAGAAAATTCATCCGCAGGTTGTCTGAGATGTTTCACGCTCACTGTAATTAGTTGACCCAGAAATATGCATTCACTGTATTTTATCCAGAAATTATGTTTACCCAGAAATACGCTTTTATCTGTAGGCTGTCCGAGATATGCATTTATGGTATTTCTTCATTTAAGTTCACGAGATGTGAGCACGTTTTCCTATTTTTAATCTGCTTTTCTTCTATTTTCTTCTGCACATCACTTATCCCTTTTTCGCAAAATCAAATCACATATATATGTAAATAGAAATCATGAGAATAACGGCATGCTATGAAGTGGCAAAGCATATCGAAGAGTGCTAAGTTGTGCTACAGAGTGCTAATGAATGTTGAGGAGTGTTAGGGAGTATTAGGACAACACAAGGGAGCACTAGGTCAAAATTCATGGAAGTGAATGAATATGAGGGCGTGTCAGGGAGTGTCAATGAGTGTTAGCTGTCATGCCAAGGAGGGAGTGACAAGGTATCCTAAGCATGGGTAAGGCATGCCAGGGAATATCAGGGAATGTCAAGACATGCTATAGTGTGCTAGGTAGTTCCGGGGTGTGCTAAGATATGCCAAATATGCCAAGGCATGCTAGGTGCTAAGACATGCTAGGATGTGCAGGGTGCTAGAATATGCCAATATGCATCAAGGAGTTTCAAGGAAACAAAAGGAATAACCAAGATAAAATGCAAGGAAATGAACACATAAGAGGGTTAATAAGTTAGTACTTTATCTTTTTCAAAAGGGGCATGCTAGGCACACTAATAATATGTTCTAATACATGCCAAGTTCCAATGTGTGCCAAGTGCTAATGTTTGTCAATGCAATATGCCAAGGTGTTCCAGGGCATGCTAGGGACTACAGGGCATGCCAACACATGATAGGGGAGTGATATGCTATACTAGGGCATGTCAACATGTGCTTGGGCATACTACTCATGGCAATATGTTCTAGGTACAAAGATGATCCAAGTACAAAGATGTTCCAGGACATGCAAGGTGCCAAGGAATGTTAGTGTACTGTTCCAAAACATGTTAAGGCGTTCCATGAGTGTTGAGGAGTGCTAGGTCTCTCTCATTAATAGAATTGATGGAGCTTGATTATGTATTAAATAATATAGCTCCTACACACACTAGTGGAACTTTATTTAAAGGAAATTTGCTAGATAATAAACCTAATAGAGATGAATCATGTGTTGACTCATAGGAAAGCTATATTCTTATGACTTGAGGGAAATGATACACACTAATTACTTCTTAACTATTTGACTGACTATTATAACCACTATGACGTTGGACACATAATGAAAAAGACTCCACAACAATGGTCTTAAATCATTATCTTTTGAGAAAAAACATAGTAACAGGTACATAGCGTCATCAAAAAATAATTGGAATGATCAATGATAACAAACATTCTTTAATCGTCACCAAAAGTAACCAAAAAGAGCATTGGTGAGGGTTAATAAAATATCGTCACTAGAAGTGTTACCAAAGAGAGAATTAGTGATGGACCTTTAACAACCCTCACCAAAAGTATCACCAAAGAGAGAATTAGTGACAGGCCTTTAACGACCCTCTCCAAAAGTGTCATCGAAAATGACTTTGGTGACAAACCTTAAAGGACCATCACTATATACACTTACAACAAAAAAGAATTAAAGACCGTCACCATATGAGACATTGGCGACAGACCTTAAAGGTTCGTCATAGGCATGAAGCGTCATAAAAAACTCATTGGCATGATCAATGATGACGAACATTTATTGACCGTCACCAAAAGTAACCAAAAAGATCATTGGTGATGGTCAATAAAAGATTGTCACTAGAAGTGTCACCAAAGAGAGAATTAGTGATGGGCCTTTAACGACCCTCACTAAAAGTGTCACCAAAGAGAGAATTAGTGACAGACCTTTAACGACCCTCACCAAAAGTGTCATTGAAAATGGCTTTGGTGACAAACCTTAAAGGACCATCACTATATACACTCACAGCAACACTTTTTTAAATATCTCCACCATATGCGACATTGGTGATAGACCTTAAAGGGCCATCACAGGCATGACCCTCACCAATGACCTTTTTTTTCTTGTAGTGTAACATATATGAAGACTTAAACTTGGAGGTTTTATATAAGATCCATTTTGGATCATGCCTTCCCACTGAAAAGCTTTTGGACCACCAAAAGTTGGTTTTAGGCATTGATCAAGTGAGGATACTGCTCCTTCACCTGTCTAACTTCTATCCATCGTGCTTTGCTTGGATTTGACCCTTTGAGTCCCACTCTCAGGTACTCAACATCCCCTTGACGCGTAGTTCTTACCTTCCTGTCCAGAACTGTGTCGTCCTGTAACTCATTGAGATACTCAGGACACAAATCCCCAATAGAAGGCAACTAACTTTGCTCGTTAGGATCTTCAATCAATGAAAGTTCATACAATCTCAAGTTTTCTACATTAATGACTGAATAGATCTACATATAAGCTAGAAAATCAAGGCAAAAAGCATTTTCACCAATTTTATCAAGTATCTTGAAAGGTTCGTACCTTATTGGTTTTAGCTTCTTACCTTCACCCTGCATTCTGTATTTTTTGATATATAGCTAGACTTGATCACCAACTTGGAAACTATGCTCAACTCAATGCTTGTCATGTCTTCCCTTGTACCTGGCTTGACTTCTTTCCAGCTGTTCCTGTAGTGCCTAGTGAATTTGTTGGATTTGTTCAATGAACTTGGTTGCTTTGTCCACATCACTATGTCCATCAACTGCTATGCCTTTACCAAAGACAAAATCTAAGGGATACTTTGGTATAAAACCAAAACAAGTCTCAAAAGGAGATCTCTGAGTAGAAGAGTGCTTGGCATGGTTGTAAGCACGCTGCACATAACACAAATGCTCATCCCAAAGCTTGGGATGCTTGCTGCAATAGCCCCTACGCAACTGGATCACTGTCCTGTTGACCACTTCTATCTGACGATCTATTTGTGGATGAAATGATGTGCTCTTCTTCAACCTGGTGTCCATCAACTCCCATAGATTTCACCAAAACTTCCCAACAAATCGATAATATCAATCAAATACAATAGAAGTGGGTAACCCAAAATGAACCCATACATTCTGAAAGGACAACTTTGTTGTTTGTTCATCTATAACCTACTTACTACATGGTATCAAAATACACATTTTACTAAACCTATCCACAACAACATACAAATAATCATGACCTTTCCTAGATTTTGGCAATCCCCCAACAAAATCCATGGAAACACTTTCCTAAGGATGAGAAGGAATTGGAAGTGGAGTGTACAAGCCTAATTTCCGATTATTGGGCTTGCTTGTAGCACACATAGTAAACCCTTTGATATATCTAGAAATTGTATCATGCATTCTTGGCCAATAACAAAACCTTTGCAATTGTGCAATTGTTTTACTTACACCAAAATGACCTGATATGAGAGAAGTATGTGCGTCTCGAATTATGTTAACTCTTTCAGTTTATGGAATGCATAACTTTCCCAAATTATATAAGAGTTGGGCCTTTACATAATAATCCAATTATTCTACTTTCTTTCCATGACTTAAAGTTGCATATACATCTTTAAAATCTACAGCTTGAGCATATTGTTCAATGTAACTTTCATGCATTATTGAGTTATGCTAAAGTATAGTAGATGCATTTATGATTGGTCTTGATAACATGTTTACAACCTTATTGTGTATGCCCTTCTTATATCTGATGATAAGATGAAATTCTTATAGAAAACCCATCCACCTATAATGTCTTGATTGCTGCAATTTAGCTTGTGAGTGCAAATATTGAAGTGGTTGATGATCTGTATGTATGATTGTTTCTTTACCCATTAGGTAATGTTTCCACTTTTTCACACTTTGTACTAATGCATACAATTCTTTATCATATGTGGGAGAATTAACTACTGCAGAAGTAAATTTCTTAAAATGATAGCATATGGTTTTTCCATGTTGCATCAACACTGCTCCCATGGCATAGTCACTGGCATCTGTCTCAATCTCAAATGGATGTTGAAGATTTGTCAGTGCTAGTACTGGTGCTGTATTGATTTTCTCTTTTAAGGTGTCGAAAGCTTTCTGTTGTTTGCCTCCCCACTTAAACATTTGTTTCAATCCTGTTAAAGTATTTAATGGAGCTGCAATCAAAGAAACGTTAGCAATAAAATTTCTCCAGTATTATGCTACCCCTAGGAAACTCCTAACCTCTGTAGCAGATTTGGGCATGGGCCAGTTCACAATGACTTCAACCTTAGAGGGATCTATCTTCAATTCACCACCCCCTACAATATAATCGAAATAATTAAAAAATGTTCTACCAAATTCACATTTTGACAGTTCTACATAGAGATTTTTTCTTTTTAAAACATCTAATGTCTACTTTACATGCTTTACATGGTCTTCCCATGTCTTACTAAAAACAAGAATGTCATCTAAATAAACAATTACAAAGTCATCAATAAATGGTTTGAGTACATCATTCATAACTCTCATAAATGTGGCAGGAGCATTAGTTAAGTGAAAAGGGATAACCAACCATTCATAAATTCCTTGCTTTGTCTTGAAAGTAGTCTTCCATGCATCCTATTCTACAACTCTGACCTGATGATAACCACTTCGCAAGTCTAACTAAGAAAAGTAAACTACTTATTTCAATTTGATCTAAAATATCATCAATACGAGGAAGAGGATAATGATTCTTGATCGTTATTTTATTTAGTGCTTTATAATCAATGAACATCTCCATGAACCATCTTTCTTTCTCACCAACACAATTGGAGATCCACATGGTGATGTGCTTGGTCATATAGACCCTTTATTGAGCAACTCATGTACCTACTTCTTTACCTCTGCATTCTCTAAAGTTGGCAACCTGTACATTCCAATGTTAGGTAATGGAGCATCTTGCTACAAATAAATATCATGTACTATTTCTCGTTTGGGTGGCCGACCTTTTGGTTCTTGAAATAGAACATCATACTCTGAAACAACTTTAACTAAATCAACTTTTTGTTTAGAAACACAGCCTTCAAATGCATTGGATTTTTCAGGATCCTTTGCCTTTACAACCATTAGTAAAAATTGCTTACTTGAATTCACAATTCTTTTCATCTGCCCTGAGTTTATTGAGAGAATAGTTATCTTTGAGTTTATGAGCTCTTACAATGTATTCTATTCCATTTTTAGTGAGTTGATAATTATTCTCAGCTCTATAGAAAATAGCTTTCCTATCATACAAGTACGGAATTCCCAAAAAAATACCATATATATCCAATGGAACTTTATCTAACTCAACCTCATCTACATATGTTGATCCAATAGCAAACATAAGTTTACATTGTCTTGTTACTTGTAGCTTTGTTTTATCACACACCCAACCTAATGGATATGGCTTCTCATAAGGTTTTGTTTCTAATCCCAACTTCGTTACAATTGTTTCAGAAATAAATTTTACTTGTGATCCACTATCAAACAAAGTTTCAATCTTCTTGTGCTTGGAAATTACTCTAATACGAAAAATCTCATATCTTTCCCTCTCATTACTTTCATTATCAATAGATTGTGTAGAATTACTTGTGGATGCTTCAGAATATTTACCTTAAATACCTGTGGTTGTAACTGTTGTTTCATCGCTTGAATCTAATCCCAAGTCCTGCTGAATAGCAACATCATTCTTTTTCTTCTTACCACCAAAATTCTTAGGTTTCCGTTCTGGATGCAAAGACTAGCAGTGTGCCTCATCGTGTCCTTCTTTCTTGCAATGAGTGCATGAAGGTTTTCCTTCTTTACAGTATTTTCTTTCCTCTCCTTCCATTTTAGTTTCTTCTTTTCCTTGCTCTTGTTACAAAATATTTAGATGATCCCCCAACCTCTAGGTTTACATTCTTACCTCTAGATTCTAGATGTGTGGCTTGAACTGATACATCATCTAAAATAGTGGGATTAAACATGGGAATAGTATGCTTTAAATAGCTATGAAGACCACCTATATACTTCAATAAAGTCTCAGGTGAATCTAATGATATACCTAGAGTTAAAGCTCTCTTTCTGAATTCCTGAGAATAACTCTGTACACTTTCACCCTTCAATTGACGAAGAGTTTGCCAACTCATCATTACTTGCTGCATGTAAGCTAAAGGATTGTTACGCAGTAATTTGTCACCGTTGGTCACCATCCCTGTCACCCTTGCTTTCGCACATTGGAGGACGCATTTTATGGACCTGTGACCAGTGACACAACTTAAAAACACTTGCATTGGATTCTCCTGAATATGAACTTCAAACTCCCTGAAGACACCTTTTGCAGATTAGCCCTAAAAAGTGCCATTTTTCCATTAGCGCGGGTCCACAGTGTCTTACCCGCGCCAATGGCTCAGTTCCTCCAAAGAGGGCGCATCCATGGACGCTCTGTCATAGAGCAAAGCCCGCGCCACCTAAATTTGGTTATGATTTTTAGCCAGCGCGCACTGAAGTGTTTTTGCCTTCTTTTTTCATGCAGTTCTCTGGGGAAAAATCTCATGGAAGTGGTCGAGTGTCATCTTTTTATCCATGACAACCAAGTTCAGTGGCTATTCTAGGACAATGCTAAATCTGCAGTAGGTGTTCGGATACAATGCATACTTCTTCCTCCTCCATCTATAAATGGCTGTCACCCTGCATTAAACCAACTAGTTTTGCTAAAGCTAATGTGAGTGCTGAGATTATGCTAGATTGATAGTGAGAATTGAGGATTATAGAGAGGTTATGCTGCCAAAATATTGAGAGAGAAGAGGTCACTTTGCAAGGCGTATTTAGCTGCTGGCCCAGTCAGAGGAGGGTCAACGTCAGAACCCTTTGGTTGTAATCTTTCTCTGTTTTTACTGTTTAATGAACGACTATCATTATGGTTCCACTCATGTGTCTTTCAATGGTATTTGAGTTGTATCTTTTCTGACCGATATATAATTCCATATACTGGATTTTTTACGGTTGTGTTTGTATTGTTCTTTGCTTGTGCAGGTGTCCGTTTACGTGGAGCATAAGGATTGTGACCAGCCAAAGCTAAAGGACGGGAGCGACGTTTCTTCTACAACAAATAGCGTTGGATTCCAGGTAGATCATTCTGATCGATCTTTAATTTACGCAATTAGGAACCTGCGTGTAGCGTGTGTGATTGTTGCTAGACCCGTGTTGGGCTAGTGGGATCGCCTTTGTCCACAGAGGGGATTTACTAGTTCAACAATTTGGCGACTCCACTGGGGAAAAGCTTGTTGATTGTTTTTGTATTGTTTGCTTGGTAAATTGTGGACGGAGTCTGAAGAGCGGCCAGGTAGCCTTCGAAACACTCCTGCTATGCAGAAGTGAAGTAGATCAACGCCACTTCAGTCGATCTCCGGTTCAGTTTACAAACTGAACAATTTCAATCTTGCCTTGCATGTCAATTTTTCTCTTGTTTATTGGTATGAATAGCTTTATGGGTTAAAGTTCTTGCTATTTTTTTGCTTGCTGGCTATTTTTAGACACTGTAACCCAAGCCTGGGTCTATCCATTTTGTTTTTTACCTGGCAAACTTCATTAGCGCGTTTTTCCTTCAGACAGTCGCGCTGATTGGCGCTTGTTGCTCTCAGACAACTCGCGCCAATCTCTGTTTAGCGCGAGTTGCAGCCTGACAGTCGCGCCACACTGGTTAATTTTTTAAATTAGCTTGTTTGTCGGTCTCTTAAGCTTGGATTTGTGTCTTTTTTCTCTTTTTATACCTCCTGGAAGTTTGTTGGACTGTTATTTGGCTGGTTGTTGTCATTATTGGTGGTACCTCTCGCGTCTGTTAACAACTTTCATTATTGGTTGGTAATCAGACGATGTTAATGCATGTTCGACTTCAACTCACATTTTTATATATCGGTCAGACAAGATATAACTCAAATATCATCAGAAGACACATGAGTGGAACCATAATGATAGTCATTCATTAATCAGTAAAAGCAGAGAAAGATTACAACCAAAGGGGCCTGACGTTGAACCTCCTCTGACTGGGCCAGCAGCTAAATACGCCTTGCAAAGTGACCTCTTCCCTCTCAATATTTTGGCAGCATAACCCCTCTATGACTCTCAATTCTTACTATCAATCCAGCATGAACTTGGCACTCACAATAGCTCTAGCAAAACTAGTTGGTTTAATGCAGGGTGACAGTCATTTATAGATGGAGGAGGAGGAAGTATGCATTGTATCCGGACCTGCGTGTAGCGTGTGTGATTGTTGCTAGACCCGTGTTGGGCTAGTGGGATCGCCTCTGTCCGCAGAGGGGATTTACCAGTTCCCCAGTGGAGTCGCCAAATTGTTGAACTGGTAAATCCCCTCTGCGGACAGAGGCGATCCCACTAGCCCAACACGGGTCTAGCAACAATCACACATGCTACACGCAGGTTCCTAATTGTGTAAATCAAAGATTGATCAGAATGATCTACCTGGAATCCAACGCTATTTGTTGTAGAAGAAACGCCGCTCCCGTCCTTTAGCTTTGGCTGGTCACAATCCTTACGCTCCACTTAAACGGACACCTGCACAAGCAAAGAACAATACAAACACAAGCGTAAAATCCAGTATATGCAATTATATATCGGTCAGAAAAGATATAACTCAAATATCATAAGAAGACACATGAGTGGAACCATAATGATAGTCGTTCATTAATCAGTAAAAGAAGAGAAAGATTACAACCAAAGGGGCCTGACGTTGAAGCTCCTCTGACTGGGCCAGCAGCTAAATACACCTTGCAAAGCGACCTCTTCTCTCTCAATATTTTGGCAGCATAACCCCTCTATGACTCTCAATTCTCACTATCAATCCAGCATGAACTTGGCACTCACAATAGCTCTAGCAAAACTAGTTGGTTTAATGCAGGGTGACAGTCATTAGTAGATGGAGGAGGAGGAAGTATGCATTGTATCCGGACACCTACTGAAGATTTGGCATTGTCCCAGAATAGCCACTGAACTTGGTTGTCATGGATAAGAAGATGACACTCGACCACTTCCATGAGATTTTTCCCCAGAGAACTGCATGAGCAATGAAGGAAAAAACACTTCAGTGTGCGCTGGCTAAAAATCATAACCAAATTTGGGTGGCGTGGGTTTTGTTCTGTGACAGAGCATCCATAGGCGCGCCCTCTTTGGAGGAACTGACCCACTGGCGCGAGTAAGACACTGTGGACCCGCGCTAATGGAAAAAGGGCACTTTTTAGGGCTAATCTGCAAAAGGTGTTTTCAGGGATTTTGAAGTTCATACTTAGGAGAATCCAATGCAAGTGTTTTTAAGTTGTGTCACTGGTCACAGGTCCATAAATGTGTCCTCTAGTGTGCGAAAGCAAGGGTAACAAGGACGGTGACCAATGGTGACAAATTACTGCGTAACAGATGCCCCCTTTAGCATGAGCCTTGAGAGAGAGAGAGAGGTGAAGTGCTTTACAAGACCATATATAGCTGCAGCCGAGAATCTGCATTGAGAGATACAGTATGATAGTTCACAGACATGATATATGTGGCATGGTCGCAGCCATCCATAAAGAGTACATGATGATAAAGATCCGTAGTATGGACGCATCCATCTGGTTAGGATCAATGAATAGACTCAGGTATGGTCGCAACCATCCAGTGAAAGAGTCATGTATCAAAATCACGCCTGGATTACAACAGACACAATCCAGGGTCTTGCGCTCCACCTCGACCCGAACATAAGTACAAATTCAAGCATGTGAAAATGTGAGCTGAAGTCGAACATGCATGAGCATCGTCTGATTACCAGCCGATGATGAAAGCTGTTAACAGACACGAGAGGTACCACCAATAATGACAATGGTCCTCAAGGTACTATAGGTACAGTCTACGGTGTGTGAATGAATGAGCCGA
>APFE030582064.1:13692-65195 GCA_000404065.3 Pinus taeda
AGTAATTAATCGACTTAAGGTGGCCTTAGGATCAAATACGTGGATAGGCTTCAAGCCTGCTTTTCTTATTAAATGGTCATTACGGCCTGTCAGTCTCATTAATTACAATTGCTTCGATTAATGGCTGAATGATTTATTTGAAGCATGCTTAGGGTGATTTGGCGGTTTGAACGCGGATGAGCGGCTTTTCCAAAGGATAAGGCCTTAATTACGAATAAATCATATCAAACTGCCTTTATGACTGTTACTTTGAGAGCTGTGCCATTTACCCTTTACGTAATCGGGCATCGGGGAAATGCTAAGTTATTGCATTGGTTTTGCTTGGAATCCCTGATCGCCGATATCCGATATCGCATCGCGTCGGGCATAGCTGGTAGGGCCGCTTAGGATGAGGGCATGGTGAGTCACCGATCGCCGATAGCGATATCGCATCGCATCGGACGAGGGGAATCTTAATTGTGTTTTAGACGTTATCGCCGATTGCCGATTTCGCATCGCATTGTAGCAAGAATCATTACTCGTGTTACTTTATGCTTTGCCGATATCCAATGGCGATTTCACATCGGCGAAAACTAACATGTCCCTTACATTGTGTTTTCTTTGTCATTGTGATATGCGATCTTGCGATCGCTTTATCGCAATGGTAAAGATAAATCGTTTTATATTGGGGTTTTTTGATTGGTTTTATTGAAAAAGCCTTTTGTGAAATAGAACTTTAAATTGATACCAATTTGAAACAAAAATTAAAAAAGGGACCCATTTCACATTATAGTTGTGGAATTTTAATGATATGAAATGGGGGGTTGTTGTAGGGCACAACAGGTGTCTACAATTGTAATTGGCTCTTTTGACTGTGGTTGGGGTCTGCCAATTTTTACCCGCATGCTCCTTCTTGCCTCAAAATACATGGAAGGCTCCCTCTTTCACTTCCCTTTTTGCTTTGGAGATGTGCTTAGGGTGGCCAGCACAGCTGCTGCCTCACTGGCCAAGATCTCAGGGGATTTTTCCTTCTATTGCCCTCTTTCCAAACTTCCTATAGAAATTCCTGTGCTAATTGTTTTCTGTCTTCTTGTAGAAATGGTTTTTTGGCTTCCTGTAGAAATGGTTTTCACTGTTTTGGCCTGCTTGGTTGGGGGTGCCTTCTCTTTTGATTTTGTTGTGGTTGCCTTGGGTGTGCCCTCACTTGCTTGGACTTTTTCAGTCCTCTCTGCCCTAATTTGCAACTGTTTCTTCCTTGGCATTTGTGCCTTTATTCCACCCACAGT
The DNA here is from genome assembly GCA_000404065.3 of Pinus taeda. NCBI lineage: Eukaryota > Viridiplantae > Streptophyta > Pinopsida > Pinales > Pinaceae > Pinus > Pinus taeda. The sequence continues at coordinate 14,958 of APFE030582064.1, forward strand.
TTTGGGCTCAGTAGCTTAGCCTTTCTCTTGTTTCTCTTCTTGCTCTTTATGTGGTGGTCTGTCCTGGGTTTCCTTACCCTTAGCTTTCTCTTCTGCCTCAATGTGTTCCCTATCTTCACTGTTGGATGAAGTGTAAGTTCACATGATAACGATGGATAATGCTGAATTATGAATCCCCCTGGCATGGTGAGAGTGCTCTCTACACTCTGTCTGTGAGAGGCTCTCACAGACAGAGTGTAGAGCTTACTTTTCATCTCCAACATGCATACAACCACATAAAATTCACATTCTTCATGCACATGTTAGCCCTCACAGTGCTTTAACTTTTCTATAGGAGAAATTTGTTAATAGGAACCGTGGAGGAGAATGTGAAGCAGAACCAACTGAAAAAAATTCTGTGTATCACACAGGCAAACTACCATTCATGACCCACATGCATATTTGCTTCTAATTGTCCTACTCCAGATAGTTTTAATTCACCACCTTTCGAAACATCAAGCATGGAAGAGTGTTTTTTTCAAGCCTACCTCTCTCAGAACTCCAAACTCGATGAAGAAAATTCCAAGCTTCTCTGCTTCGGAAGGATATGTCGTACTTCCTGTAGAACACCCCTACGCCCCTGAGCGAGCCTGATACGCAGCAGAATCTCGAAGACAGGTAGAGAAACCCATGGAGGATGACTAGTTAATCATTTTGTGCAAACTTCAGTTGAGGATGTGGCAAGTGCAAATGAACAGCAGTTCGTGAGTTTCAACTGAGCGTTCTTTAATTGCTGCGTGATTTGTGGTGAGGTGGAAAAAATGTGCGCTGGCCCATGCAGACGGCAGTGCTGTCACGAAACATCATGTTTCCTACTTGTGATCACTCCATCAATTACGCTGAGGATTAAACGGCCAACACTCCCTGTTATTTTAACTTTCACGTGAGTCGACTGTCCACGTATATTGCATGACTTCCGGCTGAGTCCTAGAGAAGGCAATGTTAGGTTAACCTTGCTAGATTCGTGGCTTAATCTCACCATTCCATTTGTTCATGCAGTTCTTAAATTAGATTCATGCAATAGAGGAACGAGTTTTAGTCACATACATGGAAGTCGAATGGTTGCTATGAGGCGTTGTGGCCTTTCATTAGATGCATGCATTGGTTTTTGTGGTTGCATGATGGCTTGGTCAGATCCACACTGCAGGAGCTGGCTTCCACGTTCAGATCTACACCCTCAAGTTGCTGATGTTGAATTTTCACCGGACAGAAACTTGTTTTCGCCATTGCTCCCAAACGATAGACTGTATCGATCTGAAACTTGTTGAGCATGTTCCTATCATCATTATGCACCTCCCATGGAAACATTGCGATCAACGGATGCACAGATTTCAAGAAAATGAAAAATGGTTGAATATTACAGAGATCAATTTCTCGGAAACCATGCATCGGAATTGGCTGAAACTTCTTGGGTAGGTGACTATCACCCATATGCATCTCCCCATGAAACAGGTTTTGAAACGGATGCATGGATATGGAGAAAATGCAAAAATGGCTGAAGGTGATGGAGGCTAATTTCTTGGAAACCGTGCACCGTAATTGGCTGAAATTTCTTGGGCATGTTGCCATCATCCCTATACAACTCCCTGTAAAACAATTTTGTAAATGGATGCACGGTTTTCAAGTTATGAAAAAAACAAATTTCAGCACTAGGTATTTTTGCTTCAAGGCATTTTGCAGTTTTTTGCATGGTAAGAAAAATGAGCTTGGGTTATGATGCAAGCATGGAAATGACGGAGGAGGAGTTTGAAGAAGGTAGGAGGATTGATGAACCCTTTAGGAAGCTATCATGCTCGCCAAACTACCTTTTTGCAATCCATTTCTAGCTTCCTGTAGAAATCCTGTAATTTCTACATGAACTTCCTGTAGAACACACAGTTTTGAGGAAAGAAGCACAATGAGATGGAAATAATGATGGAGAAGGGTGAAGGATGGAAACATGGATGCTTTCAGGCCTCATGGATAAATTCCTAGCCTTATGGTCCTCTTCGGAGATCAATTTTGGCTTGTTTGTAGGCTTCCTGTAGAAGACACATAACTTCTTGTAGAAAACACAGAACTTCCTGTAGAAGGCACAAAACTTCCTCTGTCTTTGTTTTGAGTGATCCTCCTGACCTGCAATGTCCTTGCAAGCTGTAATTATTCAATGGAAATTAGGTTTACTTTTTCTTTTTCTCTTTTCTTCTTTTTTTCTCTTTTTTTTTTTTGAAAACAACTAGGGTGCCTCATGGAGGTTTTCACCCTAATTGCCTGCCCTAGGCGCCTCCAAGGGAGGTTTTCACCCAAGGATCTTATTCTTTTTTCTTTTCTCTTTTTTCCCAACCCATTGATCGCCTCATGGAGGTTTTCAATCAATGAGCCAATCTGAGGCACCTCTGAGAAGGTTTTCACCTTAAATTTTTATTTTCCTCTTATTTTCATTTTTTTTCTTCTTCTTCTTCTTTTCTGTTTTTTTTCTTTTTTCCTCTTCTAGCTCCAAGAAAAACTTTCCTCTGGTTCCATCCAATCCTAGTCTTCAATATCCTCCTTTCATAACTAATACCATGATATCTCCAAGCATGTAAGAGAATATTAAAACTCAAGGAAACAAGGGTTTCTTGAACTTAGGGAAGTGCTTGAAGCACAGGGATTCTTCAGACTTGATCAAGGGATAATCTCAGTATAGTAATTCTATCCTTTCTCTCCTCCTTAAGGCTTTCCCATTGAATTCTTTTTATACTTCTCACAAGTTATTTTTTAGTTGGGAACAGTTGGGCCATGGGCACTAATAGGTAATCAACAGATAAAACCCATGATCTCCGCCCATTATTAAAGAAATTTAATTTTTTAAAGTGTTTTAACACATATACACAGGTTGGGTATTGACTGACCTGCGTGTACACACTTTTAACATAGGGCAAATTCGTGTATAGGGAGTAAAACACTGGTTTTTAAAATATTTGGACCAAGTCTGGAAGGAGGGGTTGCCCTAGGCCTAAAGCAAGCATCACAAATACAAAGGTTGATATTTGGAGCTATAACTGATGCCCCCTAATATATGAGGTCAGAAGGGGTACATGATGGGCGAAATGTATTAAGTATATGGAAAGGAAACCTATCAAAAACTAAGAAGGACTTCACTAGATTTCAGCCTGCCAAGCCATCAAAAGAAGATTAGAAAGAAACAACTATTTGAGGTGGGCATACCCATGCTTAGAGAAATTAAAGCATGTATGCGTATCAAGTGTAAGCGGATCCACTATGTATACAAGTATAAAGAACTAAAAGTACATAACGGATCATCTGATCATGATCAAACAAGTACATGTCTAACTATCACATAAAAGAAGATGACCAATGATGCTGAAAGATGAAGCTGATCACTGATGTCAAAAATTGATCCCAATAGTACCAAATGAACATGATGGAATAAAATGATACTGCATCGCAACTCGGATGCCAGCATATAGGATGTCGTTGTGAAGGACTGCAACATATAATGTGGGATGGTGTCAACTAGTAGCAACAAGAGCAACTGACAAGTGAACCAAAGAATGTTGATGCAACCCGAGTTCTTCACCAATTGTCGTGGTACATTTCTACACAATGGGAATAAATGATCTAAAGTTAACCATGTGAGAAATTGTTTTATTACCGGTCATTGATGTATACTGTTAACAAACGTGAGACTACTCACTGATAATGATAATGAGAGTCAAGGTACCTAGTACAATCTAACAAGTGCGAATAGATGAGCTGAGTCGAACACCAAGAAGAATCTATCAATCAGGAGACAATGATGGTTTCCCACTGTCGATAGCGAAGGATCTCCCACTGATGACTACAAACCCCAAGGTACTGCCAAATGGACTCTAGACCTTTTCCCCAGAGCAATGAGTCATAGTCAATGGGGAAAGATACGCTAGAAGGAAGGCATTAAGGTATCCTTCATCAATCTAGCAGGAGTGTAACCCGTAGGCCAATAATATGGAAGGAATCGGACAAAAAAAGATGTAGTAACACAGTCGAAGCATGTTTTCGGCATGCACAAGATGTTGCTAGTGCATGATAAAAACCCTCTGCACCAACCAATAATGAAAGCTGACACAGAGGTGAGGAATCCACCAATAGGGTCAAATGGAAACCAATGCACTGCACGAATCCCAATGCGTGATAATGAAAGCTGATGTCAAACACTAGGGAAGCCACTCAGTCAAAGAACCATGATACTGATCGATGTTGAGCACAAGGTGACCTATCAATAATGAAAATAAGGCCAGGGCGCAGCTCTAGGCCTACCCTCAGAGCAATATGTGATCATCGATAAGGACAAGACCTGCCAGCAAGAAGTCAATGGAGACCTTCTCAAACCGGCATGAGTAAAGGTCCAATATAAGTGATGTGATGAGAGACAAGACACTGATAACCAGGGATGACCGACTGAAAAATAGGTCCAGAGACACTGCAGAGAGGCCGACTCAGGCTTACTTCCCTTAAACAAAAGCACGACCCAGTGATGACCATGTGGCAGCATATGATAACTCTGTATAAGTTTGTCATGCAGGAGGCACGAAAGAACTTTCCATATGATTGGAAGAGGTAACCAGTCGGAGGAGAACTGACTCAATAACAAGTTTAAGGCGTACCTAAGTCAAACTAATTCCCACTCAAATGGAGGAGAGACCTTTTTTTGAGTGCTTTGTTCAAGGGTGACACAACTGACTCTAGTTTCCAACAATATATGGAAATTTTGTCCCATTACTGCTCTTCTTTTGGAATATATAATTATTTTTTTGTCTTTTTCTTTAAGCTGGAAAAAGAATAAAAGAATGCTATAGTACAATGGAGAGAACGAGCATACGTGAAACATATGATCTAGTTCCTGGGATGGGAACATTCCTATGCTCAATGTAGGGAGGCAAAGCTAGCCAAGGACACTTAAAGGGATGTTCCTTCCACGGGTCTGAGGGTGTGTTAAGTTTCAAAAGCTAAGGGATTGCAAGTTTGATTTTGCAGAAGTCATGGTCAAAAAGTGGCTTAAACACGAGTCCAAGTGAAGTCGGCTCAAGGCCAAAAGGTGCAAATGGTCAAAAGCAATGCAATAGTACAACTCAACACAAAGGAGCCTCTAGGGTATAAGGCCAGAACGAAGCGAAGAAGTAAAGAGGAATGAGTCTTCAACACACAAGTCATGGTGGGACTAGAGTGGACTCCCAAGCCTACTCAATAAAACAGCATGGGCAACCAATGTTAGTGAGGTGCTAACTATGATGCCCATGTAAAGGATGGCTCTACCATCATGTCATGATTTAAAAATCGGAGAGTAAACATGGTTTACTAACCATAATGCGATGGGATCAACCCTATGGCAAGTGTATCAACAAATGGAGGCTAGTATGCAAAATGCAATGGAAAAAATGGTTTCCCTAACCTATATGCTAGTGAGTAAATGATACCTGCTATGACGGGTTGGTAGTCATGGAACCGATGTGAAATTTCTGAAGAAGCGTCCAAAAGTCCTAAAAAACAACCTACTCCTAACAATCCGAGCTCATAAGTTAAAAGATTCATGAGACGAAAAAAATCAAGTTTTGAAAAAATTTGACATTTTCAAAGCTATAAAATGACATTTTGACTCACCATTTGTACCTTTTGTGTTGAGAGCAAAAGCTGTGGAGAAAAAAGAGCAAACTTTCCCCCAAGGAATTGGACCATTCAAATTGGATCAAAATCATCAGGTAACTTCCAATTCTAGCTAGCATTACATTATGATTGTTTTTATAAAATTTTATTGAGATTTTACCATAGGAATTTATGTTAAAAATTTCAACGCGGCGTATACATGGGTTGGATATTACAAACTCGCCCTACACACAACTGTGTATGAAAGGGACCCGCGTATACACGGTTTGAAATTTAAAAACAAAAATCTAATGGTTGAAATTAAATTTTATTACAGGATATCAATCACATGGAGAAATAGGGAGCATACTACTATTGATAATGAAGTTTTGAATGATCAGCAGGCCTTAGATACATTGAGGGGATGTGGCTTATTGAAATTTTTCAAAATTCCCAATATGAAGGCCAATACCCTTGCTTGAAATGTTAATCCACTATTGGAGTATCGTAGATGATGCATTTATGATTGATCAAATTCCTTTGAGGATAGAGGTAGAGGATATTTACTTTATCACTAGTCTATCCCGGAGAGGAGAAGTTGTACATTCGACTGGCCTAACACGAGGTAGTCTTTCAGTGGAAGACTATGCACATATATATTGTCCGGGGCATCCTGAGAAAATTGGAAGCCAAATTCCAATAAAACATGTAGAGAGCTTGTCCCTGAGGATCTTACTGTTCACCATAGCTAGGATAAACGGATCAGCCTAATTGCACCAAGCATCATGACTATCCATGAGCTTGGTCGTGGAGTGTCTCACTACAGTTTGTGATTGGTGTACACCTCTTCTTACCAACATGAAGAGCCAGTTGTCCTCCATTCAGAAAGGATAGACCAAAAACTTTGGATATGGGACCATTTTGTGCTCCTTCTTTGAGAAGGTTCCAGGGCTACATCCCAGAGTATCAGTTTCTATCAGTAGCCCGCGAGATCCTCGGATGGGTAGGTGGGCCAACTTGATGAAACGCCTTGGAGGCGGAGACGTGTCGAGGACTGCGTTCTATGATGAGTTCTTCTCCTGGTGGGAACAACAAATCGTCGCTGTGGATGACTATCCCTATGCTGGCATGGATTTCAGAGGAGATCTCGATTTGGCGTTACCATCAAATGCAGCATGGGAAGAGATAGGTAACCATTTTTAAGTTTTTATCAATTTTAAGATTTTTATGTGTTTTTTAAATATGAAACTAAACTTAGAAATATTTTTTATGGGATTAAAATACTAATATATTGTTCATGTTCTAGATGTGGGTCTGGTATGACCAAACAGATTTCCACGGCACAGGCATCACGGAAGAGGTGCCAAGGAGGTGGCTGCTGAGACAGAGAGGGTCTTACATGCAGTGCAAAGAAACTTGGTGAGGTTGACTCACCAAGTACCTATGGTGGCCATAGAAGACCTACCTGAGGAGATGCAGCACCGCGTGGTAGGGGTATGATGAGACTGGGTTTGCACTCTTCGTCGTGTGGCCAATGCAGTGGTCACTTTCTTAGTAACTTATCCTGAGCCAGGTTGTAGATAGACTGGACATGATTATGGCCATTTAGTCCTGATTTTATATATTATTTTTGAAACACTTTATGTACACACGGGCGATTTTGTGATATATATATATATACAGTTCCAGATGTTTTATGTTTGTTTTTATCTTGATGAATGAATGATATGCCAATATAATGCTTGATTAGTGATAGAATCCGCTAATGAATTTTCAGATCATGGAATGTGCAAATAAGTAATAAAAACAAATGATCTTTGCAACACCCTCACTCTCAAAAATTGATGATATAAATAAGGATCCTAAAATCGATAAATGCTATTCAATTGTGATACTACCAGCTGTGAGTCAAGATACACTACTAATGAATCAATCCCATAAGAAATAGCTTCGGATAGTAAATTAATAATGGCAGTATATTCGGCAATATTATTTGACACAGAACCAATACATACTCCCCTTGACACCATCAACTGACCAGTTGGATAATAAATCACCCAAGCTACGAAAGCGAGGTTCCGAGTGTGCCGACTAGCACCATCGGCAAATCTGAAATAGACAAACTCATCCATCAACACCTACCCAAGCAGATCAAAAAAGTCTCAATATCACAAAAACTCCCGATAAAATATGTACAAAAATACAAATTATACAAAGAAGTTATTCTCTCGGCCATAACCTAAGCAAATTACTTCTTGAAGAAGAGCTCACCAGGGGGCTTTCCCAGCTGGTTCCTAGAGATTTTTATAGGTATAGTTCTCGAAGCAATCAATATATGACCTTCGGTAGATAAATGTGTTGGAGCCAAAGGGTTTGACACTGTACAAACATCGCTAGTAAGCAGATTGGAGGACCTAGATTCAACTTCATGCAAAGGACAAAGATATGAATGATGATGTAAATCTTCCAATGGTTGATCTACAATTGTCATTGCTTCAAAAAATGCTTCGTCAGATGCAAAAATTATATCTAAGCAATCCATAGCAGAAGTAGAGTCAAGAATCCAAGCAGGAGCCACATCACCAACTAACTCTTCTTCTAAAAAAGGAGTACAATGGTTGTATGTAGAGTTAATGATAGATTGATATCTAAGCTATGCTACAGACATAGGGAATTCCATTTCGCTGACTTGTCCTTCATCTAAAGTGGTCATAGGCAAAGGCAAGGTCCAAGGGTCTGAAAAATAACAAGTCCACAAGAACTCTTCCTGTTAAGACTCTTTGGAGGACGAAATGGCATTGATTCTAGCTATAGGAGTGGGAAGGTCAAATGTACCCATCAATGAAGAATACATCCCGACTCCTAAATTCTCGATAAGTTTATGGGGGTTATCCACCAACGAAATAGTAGAATCCAAAGTTGCACAAGGGTCAACTAGAGCATAATCCAATTGATCAACCTTAACAATTTTCCCCTCATGAGGAAAACAAAGGACTCGAAATAGAGTCGAAACTACGACATCCATTTCATAAATCCAATTCCATCCTAAGAGGAGATTGTAATCTAGGTTGGCATCAATGATTTCTACTTCGACATTAACGACCTTTCCTCCAACACATATATGAAAGGCCATTATAATCTCGTGTGGCCTATGAGAATGTTCATCAAATGCTATCAGTGGGTGAAGGAACAACTGTAGGCAATCCAATGGCCTTCCAACATGACAAAGACATTACGCATGTGGAAGCTCCCTCATGTATAACTATTCGAAAAATATTAGTTTTTCGTTAAGTAGACTTTATTTGAAAAGCCATATCAGGAGGAAGTCTCTTTTTTAGATTAAGCATGTCAAAAGTGAGCACTAAAGAATTGTTTGGATCGACTGCCCCAATTGCTGAAAGAAAAGCACTTCGTTGAGGAGGACATGACCGGAGTACCTCTAAAGCAGACATAGCACAAGGACTTTGAACCAAATCCTCGACAATGGAGTAGTTCTCGGCTACCCTAGCATTATAGTTAACAGTTGCGTGCTTGGCGGAACCTTTTGGTATCCGAGGTATAGACTCGACAGAGGGTCGCTCAGTATGAAGTGGATCCATAGTTCTGGGAACAGATTTATCCTTTGATGCTTCTGCTTCACCATAATACCGTGATCGTGTAACCACATTGACATTAGAACTCATCATGAAAACATTTGAGGAACTATCCCCCTCCTTATTTCCCTGAGCAGAGGTACCGGGATTTGAACTCGTGCTAGCAAGTAGCTGCTACCCTTGGGGGGAAGGGTTAGTTAAGACAGTTTGGGAGCTAGAAGACCCCTGCTACACTAACAAGCACTAGGCATCTTGAATTTTTGGGCCGAGATGAGTCAGATGGTCTCCACTGCATAACTTGCATGGAAACTTGTCGGGTTTGTTTGCATTACCCTTCCCATCTTGATTCTTCTTTTTATCTCATTCCTTCTTCTTCCCATTGGAATTTTGATTTCCTTTGGGCTTAGAATCCTGAACGGTGTTTACGGAAGAAGGTTGGGAAGGTGAAGGAGTAGGCAGTGCAACCTGATTGGAAGAAGAAATTGGTAGAGACAACTGATACAATTGGCTTAAAAGGTTCACCGCATTTGCATCAATCAATCCAACAATACCATCAGCATGCAGACTTGGCTTTGGTTTGGCCATATCAACCGTGGATATAGGAGCATCAAGAAAGATTTTCTGAAGTGTCCTAGACTGAGAATATAGCATTTCTAACTACTGGGTGCAAAAGATAGTCTGCTCTTCTAAATACACCCCAGACATAGAAACATCCTTGGAGATCTCAGGTTGTAACGATTTTAAAAATCATTCGAGACAGAATTCAGGTGGAATTTCTGCTTTGATGAGCCTCTTTCTCCATCTCCATTCCTAAATATGATCAGAAATGTGAGTAGCCGTGTCCTAGTGAAAATTGGCCAGAAGTTCAGTTCCGACTTAGTAACGGTCAGGCAACTGAAAATAGTTTAAGAAAATGTTAGCCAAATCGGCGAAAGATGTAAAGCTGCCCCCTGGCAACTCTATATACCACTTAGTCGCATTCCCAGTTAAGGTGCACTGAAATAATCTCAACCTAATCAAATCATCGATCAAGGAGTTAGATGAACACCATAAATGGAACGTGGTTACATGGTCACCCAGGTCTTCACCACTCTTCCCTTCGAATTTTGGGATATCCAATGGAAGTTTGATTGGGAATAGAGGCCAAGCCGGATTGTATTTGATCGGATCGTTCGTTAACTTAGTCAAGTTTGGCAGACTGAGCGTCGCCAGAAACGGAAGTCGCGGAGGACCTTGGGGATTCCACCCAGATTGGGTGGGGTTCCAAAAAGTTGGAAAAGAATGACCTGGATTTTGAAAGGCACCAGGTTGTCAGAAGTAACTGGTAGAACCTACTGAACCAAAAGGTGACCCTTGTGGTCTAGCAAAACATGGATTTTGACCAACTCCAACCGAAAAACCTTCGTAAGGGTGGAAAACTTTGAAATGAATTCACTGAGGAATATGGCACATTCCCTTCCTAGCCCAAAAACTAATTCCAAGTTCCTATTCTGCTAACCACAGGGTTTTTCCAACTCTGGAAAGGATTACTACCTTGACCTGTGAAAGGAAAAGGCATAGACCCCACTATTGGATTGGAATGTGGTATATGACCAATTCCAAATGGGAAACCCTAAAAAGAGGCTGATCCACTTGTCATGGACGTGGAGCCGATTAATGGTACACTTAACGGAACTAAAGGAATACCTTGAGATGGCATTCCAAAAGGGAAGAATCCAAAACTAGATGCATTAGCTTGGGAACTTCCACTCGTCGATGGAATGGAAGTAGACCCAAACAAGGATGTGCTGGCAGTAGACCCAAATAAAGATGTAGAAGGGATGGCAATAGTTCCTTCCCCTTGTACTAATATAGGAGTCTGCATACTTGTAGCACTTGTGGTGGATGCCATGCTTCTAGCAGTGGTCATTGAAGGGATGTATGTGTGTGGACCTGGGCTTGAAGGCCTGTGTGTCAAAGTTCCGACGTATAACAATATGTTCGGATGATCAGAAGGGAGAGGAGAATTCAAAGCCGAAATTGACTCTAAGAGCTCTTCTGCCTCAATATTATCTTCTGACTAGAAGAGTACTTGAGAAAGAACTGGTGTGTTCCTCTCTAGCTTTGTGGTAATACTAGGTCTACCTTGTACACTGATGCCCCCAAGCAAAGGATCAATATCCATTGCGCCAGTCGCCACTGGTTGAAAACCACTGGCAGAATTGCTCCTACGCCTTCTAGGAGAAGGCTATGGACTCATAGATGAAAGCCCACAAAGTCTATAGGACCGTCTAAGTGATTGGTCAGCCACTTTGAGTTATTTTAACAAGATCTACTTAAAGACTCAAGAAACTTGAAAGCTAGGCCGACTATGAGCACAGAACACACACTAAAAATGTCCCTAAATAATTCAACAGTCAAACAACTTCCAATTATTTCCACTCCAGGTGATTAGGATCGGACACCAAAATACAAGAAAGTGAATAATAAAGGTCTTCCAAAAATAGATTGGGGTATGCCCCAAGTCTACTAGTGAAGGTATCATAGGTAGTTATGTTGACCTCCAGACAACAAGCTTTGCCAGTGCAAGCCCCCAAGCTTCACAAGGGTGCCCTCCAAAAGTATCGTTGAATATGATGCAACGTCAACCTCAGGTGCCATGGGATTCCCCTCCGCAGCCACTTGTTTAGATCCCTAGGATAGGCAACTAAAGATACCAACTCATATCAGAAGCCAAGCAGAACAGTCGTGAGGTAAGATCCAACAACTAAGAGAGGGGGTATCTCTCGTCCTTATCTTCACAAACCCTCGTGCTTAACTCCCAGTCACGAAGCTTTCCTAGTCTCCCTAATGCTATTGGATTTCACTCTTTATTCAGACTTCTATGTTTTACAAATTAGAATTGCCTTGGAGAGTTTACTCTCCTTTCACCTAATCCAAGGCCCTAAATAACCTAAAACTTGTTGGTGTATCTAATTGACAATATAAAAGGTTCTAGTTTATTTATTAAGCGCTTGATTTTAAGAGGTTGTTCTTTTAAGTCAAGGGACAATATGGAAATGAAACCGATGGTGTTTTATGATGTAAAAAAAATTAATGAAAAACTAACTTATATGCAATGCACTTGTTTGTTCTTCGATGAAAAGCAACTTCTACTTGGGTTCTAAGAAACTTCTATAACGCAAAATCTTTTTCCCTTTTCTTTTCTTGTAGCAGACTTCACACTCACAAAAACTAAAAAACTATTGATGCTTTAATAATACAAAACTATCCTAATGCAAGGTGTACATGATGATGAAAAATTCTAGGTTACTTTAACAGAGATGAAAGCAACTGTTTAAAACTTTTTGATAAGCCAACTTAAATGTTTGAAGAGAATGAAAGATTCAAATACAAATTTTCCTCCAAATAAGCAAGGCAAATCTCAAAAAATCATAATTCATTTTCACAAAATCAAAGAAACCAAAATCAAATTCGGCAAAAGAAAGAAAAAATAATGTTTTTGAAGAACTTTTCTTTTTCAAGAAGCAATGAAAACAACTTTTCAAAAGCACTCAAAATGCCATCAAAGACTCAAAAACCGAAAGCAAATTATAAGGAAACTTTGTAAGTTACCAATTCAACATGAATGACAACTTAAAAAAAAGTGTTTCAACTTGCACTAAACGATCCCAAGGCAACAAAAAGAGTTTTGAGAAACTGATCAAGAAATCAGGAAAGGCAAGCTTTCAAATTCATCAACAAGAAACTTTCAAAAAGAAAAAAGAAGGTGTATGGCCACAAAAAAGACAAGAAGCAAAGCAAGTAGATCAATAATGAAGTTTGACACAAATATTGCAAATAATCTTATGTTCCGGAAGACCAGAACAATCAATAACCTTTATAAGAAGCCTTGATTGTTCAAACACAAATCATAAAACTCACTCTAACACAAACTGAGGCCACAACTTTTCAAAGTAGGAGAGAATTTGCAACTGTAACCTCATTGAATAATTAATTTCTGAAGACATAGAATGACCACTCAGAAACCACACAGGCCAAGAAACAAATATTTCTGGTGAGAAATATTTGAAAAAATCATTTAAAAAGTTGTATACACGACTGTGTCATTACACAGTTGCGCATACATGCGCTTCTACCAAAAGAAACTCACGTATACACGGTTTCAGTTCATAGAAACTAGCATGTGTACGCTTCTATAAACAGGCAAAGGTGCATATCTGAAGTTTTATAAGAAAAATAAAAAAATGAGGCCCAATGAAAAATATCATACTTGAATTCTGAGTTCCTACAGGAGCAGGAAATACTGTCACAATAAGCAAACTAAGAACTGAGCCCTGATGGACACCGAACAACCCAAACTAGGAATAACAAGATTGTTATCCTCAGTGAAGTCGCTAGTTCTATTGAGGGAATAAGTCCCCTAGGGATTTGGGTCATAACCCTAGTAGATTAGGAGTAATCTATAGTAAGAAAGACACATAACACTCAGGAAACATGCTTAAACAAACTAACCATGCGAGGATGAACATACCCGAATGTTCTTCGTTTGGGTAGTTCCAGCCAGGGTTCAAACCCTCTGCAACTCCTAATGATCTTCTAACCTACAAATCAGCCAATTGGAATACACATAGCATCATATAGATAAAGCATTTTAGTGAAATCAACTTTATATCATATAAGTAGATGGTTAGTTATACATTGAAATAGTCTTTCATATATAAACCATAAAAATAACATCAGATGCATAAAAAAAGTCGATATCAGGAACAAGACAACGTTTATTTTTATTGCAGAAAACTATAATAAAACATGGAAAGGTTTCACCTAAGTCTTCCTCTTCCAGCTCCAAGCGGAACCATCCTCCGGGTCCATCCAGTCCCATTCTTCAACAGCGTCCTTCCATAACCAATACCATGATATCTCCAAGCATGTGAGAGAATATCAAAACTCAAGGAAACAAGGGTTTCCTGAACTTGGGGAAGTGCTTGAAGCACAAGGATTCTTCACACCTAATCAGGGGATAATCTCAGTATAGTAATTCTATCCTTTCTCTCCTCCTTAAGGCCTTCCCATTTAAGTCCTTTTATACTTCTCCCAAGTTAGTTTTTTAGTTGGGAAACAGTTGGGAATAGTTGGGCCATGGGCACTAATAGGTAATCAACAGGGAAAACCCGTGATCGTTGCCCATAATTAAGGAAATTTAGTTTTTTAAAGTGTTTTAACACATATACGTGGGTTGGGTATTGACTAACCTGCATGTGCATGCTTTTAACACGGGGCAAAGTAGCGTAGAGGGAGTAAAACATTGTTTTTTAAAATATTTGGACCAAGTCTGGAAGGAGGGGTTGCACTAGGCCATAAAGCAAGCATCACAAATACAAAGGGTGATATTTGGAGCTATAACACCCTTTTTCTTTACCTCGATGAATGTCCCAATAGATGGGATCTCATGTGCGCAAAAAACAACATCCATGATTCTGAACACCCATGCATGGGAAGCCTGCAAACTAGTGATGAGCTGCGAGAGTTCCTTATAGTTCCGGATCTGACTTCAAATGTGTTCCTTAAACTTAAATACCATGGGATTCATCATCTTGGGAAAGTGTAATGGGGCTCCCTTGTATCTCATTATCCATGTTTGCATGCAATCAACAACAGTATGCAAGTTTGTCAAGATACGTGCTCTCCTAGCATGGTGTTATTGCCAACCATTGAGATGGACAACTGCCTTATGCACAATACCAAATCTGGAATACAATGCCTACATGACCATCTCAAGGGATGATACTTCATCTAGTATTGCCTTCTTCAACTTCGCTCTAGCGGATGCTATAATTAGTTCTCCTCCCTTCTTGGGTGTCTGTAGCTCCTTAGGCATTCGCTCGTTCTCTTCTATCAAGAAGCAAATACTCGAGCTAGTGGCTTCGGCATATGCTCTAGTAGCATTAACCAATGTTGATGGATGCTTGCATGCATCAGATATGATCACTCATTCCTCAAATTGTGCAGGAGATGTGTGGACATCCATAGTAGACACTCTGTTCGATTGCACAACTCTATGTTGTGACTCGTCGAATGAAATGTTGTGCATCTCTTCTTTCGGATTATCTCCAAGGATCTCAGTATCTCCTTAGTTGCTCAGGACTTGCTCTACTTCTAGATCTAGTGAAGTCGGTGGGTTGACCTCTTGGTGGTAAGGCATGAGGTCTATTTATTTCTCTATCTATGATTGCTCTATATCTGTATCCATCTACTCAATTACTCATTCAATCTCTTGAGCGAAGTCCTGCTCCTGTGACTTCTCACCTTGTCTACTTTGTGCCAATTGCTCGGATGAGTCTAATACCTGTATGGATGGGATTTCATCGACCTTTTGCATGTTGTGCCCCCTGTTGTGTCTATCCTTGCTATGCTTCCTTCTCCTATTTACATAGCTCCTGTTTCTTCCAAAGTTTCTCTTTCATTTTTTCCTCCATCCTCAATTTATTTCTTTGCCTTTGCACATTCCTCTTGTCGTGTTGTCTCCTCTTTGCCTATATATCTAAAGCTTCTTTCTCCACAAGTGGGTCTACCCTGAACTTGCAACTTTGCTCTACCTCTACATTGTCGACAATCTTTCTCTTGCCTTTGTGCGCAGGTATGTTTCCCTCTGTTACAGCTGCTACTGGTGCTCTCCTAGATGCTGCTTCACACTGCTTTTCTAACCATTCCACAACTATGCCAACTAGTTCATTAGGCCTTGAGAAGCTGTGAAAATATCTCCATGGGTCTTCCTCAACCTAATGACATGCCCCATGGAAGCAAGGAAATTTCACTCTCGTGCAATGATCCTTCAAGAAGCAATGTGGGTCGTACGAATTGAAGCTTCAGGTGCCGAAAGTAGATATTTTAAACACTTTTTTCTCATCATCTATATGCTTGAGATTATGTATCTCATACAACCCAATCCGCAATGAAGAGTGGGCCAGGTTGCCTTCTTCTTCCAATGCAGTCTAGCTGACAATCTCGTCGAGATGTGGTATGACACTTCGTGCATGTCAAGCTTGTCCATGGAAAACTTCGATAAAACATGCAGAGGCTTCACCATGTTGTACATTCATATGAAGGTGCTAAAAGATGTGGCATACCAATCCGCTATGTCCATCAGTGCCTCCATTTTTTCCTTCGACATGCATGGTGGATCCTGCTCAAAAATCATCTTGTACACCATGGTGACAAAATGGTTTAACAACTATGTGATGACTCTGTAGAAGATGCATTCAGAAAACAATTTGCAGTAAGTGTTTACAGAGGTTTCCATTGATGTCCATTCTCACTTCAAGCCCGAGAAATGTTGATGGGAACATATTGCATCTAGGATGTATGAGGACATGTAGATTTCTACTTTTTTACCTTAGGGCAGCTGTCGAGATCCTATTACCTATAACTTCAGTCTATAAGCCAACATTTTGGACTAGTTGCATGTTTTTCCTTCATTGGTCAGTTGATCCAACGTGATCACCCAACTCAGTGGAAATGTCTCCATGCTCTATTGGTCATACAAGAAACATGCAAAAATGGCCAAGTTTTGATATGTCTTTCACAATATCTTCGTCTTGTAAATTTGGTTGGGTTTCATCCTGAACTTGGTTGGCTCCTTCACCCAGTTCTTCAAGATATCCCTGGAGTTTGCATTGTTGTTGGGTATGCTGAAGGAGGTCTCCATGGTGATCATTGGCTTCAGCAAGTGGTACATTTGTTGATAGTCCTGTGCCTTGAGGTAGAAATCTTTGTCCCACTGACACTACTTAACACCATCGTCTCAGGATTAATGTGCGATATGATCCAATCTATCATGTCCACACATCAAAATGCGGGATACGTGCATGCAATCTAATACAAGTCAGACTTGTGAATGTTCACATAGACCTTGTGATCTTCAAGATCTTCCCCAGATGTGCCTTGTAGAAATTTTGAATAATAAACACATATTCAATGGAGATTATCCTGATCATGTACTATTGCGGAATACATACACAGTACATAAGCTCCTCTACGTTGATCATCAATATAGTAGCATCAATAACAATAAAACATCAAGAGCATGCACATATTAACACTGTAGGTAATCTGGGGAAAGCTTACAGCTGAAAACCCCACACTATCTATTTATTAATGATTGAGAACATGTAACATTACAATAGTCAATACTTCTTACAAGTATCCATAACTATCTCCACCTGTTACACACAATACAACTCAGATCTGATTTCCAGAGTAGTTTTTGGAAGCCGATGCATCGCCTCTAGGTAGCCGCTGAAGGATATGGCAAATTTGTCCATCATCGCATTCCCTTTCCGCTCGATGGATTCTTCGAGCAAGATTTTGATAGGATCTCCTACCCCCTCATCTTTATTCTCATCTGCCATGCGAGGCCGTCGGGGTTTGTGGGGCTGGTCTTGTAATGGTTCGACCAGTTCAAGCCCTAACTCCTTATATCCCAACCTCGTTGGGGACATGCAAAGAAAAATAGAGAAGAAGCAGACCACTCTGATACCACTGATCCAAATTTAAACAGGAACACAAAAAATTGTAGAGGTAACCATAAATACAGATATGCAGTGGAAGTAATACTTCATTTCATTAATGTAAAATACTGAAATATGCTTACAAACAGAAATGGAAATAAACCATCTAGGGCTATGGTAGCTTATCTTTGAGAAGAGATGTGGCAGCTACATGCCTCTAGACTGTGTTACAATGAGGCTCGAAGGCCCATTTATTGTTGAGAAACAATGGAACCCTTAACATCCCAAAACCTAACCCTAGAAGATGAAACGCCAAATTGTGGGCCCCATTTTGGGTAAGTTGGTACATCAACTTCTTGGGGTCATAACTTTGGTACCTGATCTCCATTTGACATGTAATATAGCTCGTTAGAAAGATCTATCTAATAACTACAACTTTGGGAAGAGAAAAATCAATCCAAGGACCCATGTTGCTCCCATATTTCCCAAAAAATGTCGTTTAGGGCCTCAAAACAGCTCTGGAAGTTCAAGACCTAAAAAACTGCTAAAAATAGTAAATTGTGCTACAATTGAGAAACTAAAAAACTGAAAGAGACAGTTGTGGGGGTCCAAGTGGGATAGGTGGGTGACCACCAACATCCACTTGGATCAGAAGGAGTCTCACACAAGGCATGCCCTGACTGAAGTTAAATGAGGGTGGGAATTAGATACCATTGGAATCATATCAATTGGAAGTGAACAAAGAAAGACAACTTAACATGAAAAACTAACCAAATCACAACAATCTACTGATGCTATATCAAGAGACTATATAAAAAAAAATGCTTTATAAAAAATTTAAATGGTCAGCATATTACATGAGGACACAAGGTGATTCCAGAACAGTCTCCTTCATTAACATAATAGAATTCAATACATAAGGCTCAAGGCTTGATCATCAACAGTAAACATCACATAGTTATCATATAAACCTATACAACCATGATCATGGAGCCTTTCACATCACTCTGCAACCCATGAATAATGGAAATAGCACAGAGTTTCTACAACTGACTAGAACCAACCCCTCCTTCGTTCTTTCTTCTGCTTTTTATCTCCTGCCTTCATCCTCGACTGCCTCTACTCTTTCCTTGCTCGGTTGTCCCTACTTATTCTTGCCACTCTTCCTCGACTGCTAGTCTTCCCTCAGTTTCTAGTCTTCCCTCGGCTGTCAACTCCCCAATGGTCACCTCCACCACTTGTCATCGGCTTCTTTCTACGCAAAATCTCAAAATTAAGGCCCCAACAGGAATTGTTCTAGTTAATTGTGATCCCTTCAAATCAACTTCCCTATACTAGTAAATATTTTCTAAAGATATATCTTATATCTATCCTTAGACATATGAACACCTTTGAGTGCCTATGGTTTTCTTCCCCGAAAATCACAAATTGCTTGAATTTTTTGGATTTTTAGTTCTTATTGACCTTGAACTAACCTTTGTCACTTCCCCTGATACTTGGCATGCATGTGGTTCTCCAACCTTACATTCATCAAGGTATCCTTGTCTCTTTCTATCATAATTTACAAAATACCCTCCAAGTCTTTTTATTGGTGATGTCATTAATGGCATCATTATATTTTCATGCTGACATGGAATGTCAGGGCTCCAAACTCTGTTCATTACTCATGCACGCAAGGAGGGGAGTGGTTGATCCAATGAAGGAATGTTTGATCTAGCCATGGTTATTTTCCCTTGGAAACTTTTCACCGAAAGATCGACCACCACCAAGGCATCCATGTTGTGACTTGTTCAATTAACAAACAAGTAGTTTGAAGAAGGAATGGATACATCACTTAATGTTGTGAATCTTTCCAACATGGGAAATAGACAAGAGTGAGATTTAAATCAAGGGAGTGCTTGACATCAAGACCATTAGAGCTTGTTCACACACACACACACATATATATATATGCTAACCAAAAAGAACACTACTCATGCAAGGTGAAAGGTACTTTCTGTTTTTATTGATGATTATACTAAATCGTATGGGTTGCATTTCTTAAAGAAAAATCAAAAGCACTAGATATTTTCACTCATTCAATACCTTAATAAAAATTGAAAGCAATCTTAGAATCAAATGTTTAATATTAGAGAGAGGAGGTGAATTTACCTCAAATGACTTTAACAAATTTTCTGAGAAATATGGAATAGAGAGACAACCTTTAGTCATAAGATCTCCACAACAAAGAGAGGTTGTAGAAAGAAAGAACATATCAGTGTAATAAATAGTGAGAGCGGTGTTTTTGGAAGCCAAATTACCAAATAATTTTTTTAAAGAAGTAGTTGTTGCAATAGTTTACATCATGAAAATAGCACAAGTCCAAGTTAATAGTGACAAGGCAACCTATGAATTATGGAAAGGAAATCTAGCTTCAATTAAGTATTTCAGAATTTTTGGAAGAAAATGTTACATGAAGATAAATGATGATAAATTGGGAAAATTTTATTCTAGAGTAGAAAAGGGAATCTTTCTTGGATAGTGAACAAGAAGAAAAGCTTACAAATTCTACAATAAAAGACTTTGCAAAGTTATGGAATATATTGATGCAAAAATAAATGAAGCTTGGCTAGAGAAAGAAGCAGAAAAAATAAATGAAAATCCAGAACATAACATTTGTGTGGACCAAGAAGAAATCTTTACAAAGGAAGAACAATAAAAAGAATAGTAGTTTCCATCCAAGACATATTTTAAATTTTGTGCAAGAACATCATCCAGACAACCAAATTATTGGAGATGTTGATGCAGGTATACAAACCCAAAGAGGAGTGACAAAATCACTAGGAAAAATCAATTTTTCCTTGCCATCCAAAATAGAGCCAAAGGATTTTGCACAAGTTGGTAAGGACCAGCACTAGGTGAATGTTATGGAAGAAGAATTGAATCAAATTGAGAAAAATGGAACCTAGGAACTTGTGACACAAACAAAAGATAAAAATGTGATTGGGACTAATAGGTATTAAAAAAAAAAATGAATTAAGATGGGAAAATTATCATAAATAAGGCGAGACTTGTATGTGAAGGCTATGCACAAATTGAAGATATTTTTCAAAGAAATATTTGCTCCAGTTTCTAGATTAGAAGCAATAAGAATGTTTTTGGAATATGTGAGTACTTAAGGCTTCAAATTCTATGACATGGATATTAAATCAACCTTTCTAAATGGAAATTTAAAGGAAGAAGTATACATCGAACAACCAAAGGATTTTGACTTGTCTAAAAATAAATATTATGTTTGCAAATTGAAGAATGGTCTTTATGGTTAAAACAAGCTCCAAGAGATTGGTATGCCAGGTTGGACCACTATCTTCAACAACAAGATTTCCAAAGTGGGGCTATTGACAATAATGTCTACATAAAGATGGAAAAGGACAACTTATTAGGTACACTTGTATATGTGGATGATCTCAATTTTGGAAACAAATCACGGAATTTCTTAAGAAATGTAAAAGGAATTTAAAATGTCAATGATTGGATAATTATCCTTCTTCCTTGAACTAAAAGTTTCTCAAACTGACGAAGGAATATTCATTGCCCAAATGAAATACCTCAAGGATATGCTTAAGAATTTTCGAATGGAAGAATGCGCACTATTTGGTACCCCTATGATTATTGGATGCAAGTTAAGTAAGGATGATGAATCTCCTAAATTCAATTCAACTCTTAAAGGTCTAAGAATTGGAGTCTACTATACATTACAACTTCAAGACCAGATATTATGCAAGCAGTAGGAATGGATGCAAGAGTTCAGTTAGCACCAAAGGAATCACATATGCAAGTAGTAAAGAGGATATTTCGATACTTAAATGGAACACTTGGTTTAGGGTTTTGGTATCCTACGAGTATATATTTCACATTAATAGTGTACATAGATATTGATTTGGAAGGTAGCATTGATGATAGAAAAAGCACCAGTGGGAGTGAATTTTTCCTAAGAGATTTCCTTGTGTCCCAATCAAGTAGAAATAAATCATTAGTTTCTCTTTATACAGTTGAATCCATATACATAGAAGAAATAGACTATTGTACCCAAGTTCTCCAGATGAAACAAACTCTATAGTACATCAAAGTGGAATATAATCAACCAATCATCATTTTCTGTGATAGTAATAATGTAGTCAATATCTCAAAAAATATTATCATGCACTAAAAAAAATCCCATTCCATTCAAGTATCATTTCCTTAGAGAACATGTTGCCAAGAATAATGTCAATATGGAATATATTGGCACCAAAGAATAGATTGTTGACATATTTACAAAACCTCTTCCTAGAAAAAAAAAACTGAATATCTCAGGAAGAAGATGGGAGTGATCTCTCCTTTATCTCAATAAAAGAAGCAAAAATCAAGGGGAGCACCATTTTCTATTGATTTCAAAGGGGGAGAGAATGCAAAGAGGGGAGGTAGCTAAAATTAAGTATGGAAGGAATACAGAAAATGGGAGCAGCTATTAGAAGAAGCGAATATCAAAGTATTTCCATCAATAACAAAGGGGAGATTGTTGAAAATGGTTGTTATTGATGTTAAAGGTTTTCCAAATGAAAGAGATAAATACATAGTCCAATAGAATATTTCAATACATTTCCAATGATATATGGCATGCCTTATATTCCTCATGGTTGAGGAGAAATGATTTTTAATATTCATTATGCATTATGCCAATCACACAAGTTAGTCGACCCAGTAGACAAGTCAACCCTGCCCTAGACCCCAAAAGCACTATAAATAGGCATGAGAAGGAGAGGATTTTTCCATCACTCAAGTGCATTTGGTTCCATTTTAATGAGAAGGAGGAGAAAATATGAGTTTCACACCTCATGAACCATTAAGAAGTGAAGTGAAGTTGAGTTGGTGGAGTATTTTTTGAAGTATTTGTTGAGTTGTAGGAGGGTTTTTCGCACACTTTTTGAAGGTTTTTTTTCACTCTATTTGGTTCTAGTTTGGAGGCTGAGTTCTATGGTGGTGGAGGTCAATTTTTTATTTAGAGGAGGTTTATTCCTTCCTTTATAGAGGTTAATCCCTATTTGAGGCCATTTTCTGTTGAGGTTGAGTTCGGTTCAGGAGGTCGAGTCCTGTTGAAGGCCAAGTTCTTATCTGTGGGACTGAGTGTTGTTGGAGGATGAGCTTAGTTCAGAGTCCAAGATCTACATTAGTTTGCGTGGAATATTCAGAGAGGGAATACATTCTTTTGAACAATTTCTAAGCCTAAATATTGTTGTAATTTGGTGCTTACTGAAGATTGGTGTCCTCGTCTTTTTGACAAGTTGGAGCATGCAATATTTTGTAAGTCGATTATTACATAGGATTGGTGTCCTAACAAGTGGTTGTAATAACTTGAAAATTGTTTGAAAAGAATTCAAATGTTTAGTCTTCAAGTTTGTATTTTCACTTTAATCCTTTTGTTTATGCATTGTGTTGATGATTGATTATGTGATGAGATTTTGTTTTTAAAAGTGAAAAGAATTTAATCTCAGTGATACTTATTTACCCCTCCTCTCATTATCATTGTGTATTTCCAACAATTGTGAAGTTTGAAGATGATACTTAATTTTATCTACCTATGGGAAATTACATTTGACATCTCACTTTTAACGTTACATTGGTCTTTTGTACATGTCTCTAGATCAATGACTAAATTGGGTTACTTTGACCCCATATTTAGACTAAATACTTTGTGCGATATGATTTTATCCTCTGCAAGACATTAAGGGGTTAGTTGCACACTTGGAGGAGGCCATACCAACCATTTTTAGAGGTAATTTCACTTATTAGAGAGGACATTAGGCTTCTTGATGACATGGTACCCTTGTAAAGAGAACACAACACATTATTGATGGGATGTTGCAACTTTTGGAGATGATATGTCACTTGAAGGTTGAAACATTGCACCCTTTGGAAGGAATGTTTCACTTTTGGAGACCCTACACATGATTTTTGAGTGAATCATCTGCTCTTAATAGACCACACGCGCCACACATATAACTTGGAACATGCATTTATGAAGGACTTCTTGTGTTATAAACATATCTACTTCATTTTGGAATCATTTTAAGGGCCTTTAGACCTATCCACTCTTATATCATGGATGTTTTATGGATTTTGAACTTATCTCTAAGGATTGTAACAGGTAAAGACATTTGTTTCTTAGGTATTTTGCTAGGAAAATAGTATTGCTATAATGAAAAGGGTGCTAGATATCTCATATAAATGAAAGAAGAACTTCTCATTTGTAACCCATTTCTAGAACTTATGGAAAACATACTTTACTTTCTTCTATTTGAAAAGCATGGATAGCTAGAATGAATTGAGGGGATGTTTTGTGGATGGCTTTAATATTTTATGGATGCTCAAATCAAGGTTTATGGTGTTGGAAAAAAAAAAAAACTTTATAGATGTTGGGTTCTATCTCAAGTTGCAAACAAAGAATTATGTTGTATTCTAGAACAACGTCGGCATTTTCATTCCTCTGTGAGGGAGAAACATCTCACTCAAGGTGTGTTGAGACTTTAAACTACATGAAGGGGTTTTAAGTGAAGCCAAGGTTCAGATCATTTTATGAATTATACATCATTTGTGAGATTATTGAGACATCTCCATATCTTCAAGTCTAAAGCATTAACATAATTAAATATCAGAAAATGCATTGAAACATCACAACAGAATTTTTTTTTAAAGTGCCTAAATCATAATCATCCATACATAAGGATACATAATTAAACCCCGCAACACTCCTCATATATTATATTCATCAATAATCCATTACAAACTAGATCTACAAATACTATGCAAGATCTATTCAATATTACATCAAAAGAGAACATAACAGGATTGGATTACAATGAAATACTTCAAATCTCATTATGATAGCATGTAGGCATATTTTTCTCTATCTCCTCTCCTCATCTCAATCCATGTGGATTTTATATATTTTCCCCACTCCTTTGATCCCTTTCACTTCATTTGGTCTATTTTGATCCCTTTAATAGAATCCAAATGCTTTGGTCCATATCCTCGCGATCCTTCCAAAACTAGCACTTAGATCCTTCTTTTGTGGCTTTAGAAAATCCCAATATAACCATTTTTTATCTCTGTCTACCACTTTCTCTTTTTTGTTCTCAGCTTCTAACCTATTTTACCATTTTCCTTTCCTATTTCCGTTGATCACTTCAAAAACTCTTTTCCGACCAATATTGATCAAAACTTCCAAAAAATGAAGGACCCAATAGGCCCCAACCATAGCCTATTGACTTGCCCTCGAGTCAATCCTCTGTTTATGCACTCGGCTCTTCTTGTGGTTGCGCAGCTTCTTTGATGCTTCTCCTCCCTGTTTTATTACTTCACCTTCAAATAAAGGACCCAACTCTAGTACTATTTGTAGGACTTGAGCTTTAAAATTGTTATAATCTTCCGCAGAAAATTTCCAAGTACCAAGTAAAGCAATAACCTTATCCATAAATTGGGTTCTACTCTCTACAATTGGTTGCTCAAAATGAGAAGTAATAAATGTCTACCACTAGACATCGGTGTCATAATTGAGCTTACGATGTTGCAAAAATTAAGCTTGAGATAGGGGTCGAAGATCCCGTAATATATCTTTGGTTTTATGCAATTCTTCCTCCAACTAATGAATTTTTTTGTCAATCATTTCAGCTTGACAAAATAAAATGTGTTGTTGAATGACATTGGGAGTGGTGATAGATTGCTCAATAAGTTGTTGCATTTGTTCCCACGACTGATAAAGAGGTTGATTCTTTTTTGCAAGTAGGCCCTTCCAATCTTGCACTTACCGAAAAAAATCTTGGGAATCATGAGTGATTTGTTGAAATGTGTTGCGAAGAGTTGATCCATGTTCAAGATATTAATTAATTTGTTGTTGAAACTACTCCATAGGATCAAGGACAGACTTACACAAATCAATGACAACAGCATGCAAATGTTTGTTGGCATCAATTAATTCAGTGAATGAATTTTGAAATAACTCCATGCATCGTGTTGGCTCACATATGGAACAATATTAAGGATCATTGGGGCAAATTATGCAATAGTTGGCCACATATGTTGAAACTTAGAAGTGATTTCCTCAACTTGTATTTCCAACTATTATTTCTCTCCATGTAACTAATCCTACTCCTCGATCACACTGAGGGGTTGTTGTTGTTGTCGTTAATGTGAAGGAACAAGCTCATTATATTTTTTATATCCAAAATTTAATGATCTTCTAATTGAGCGGATGAGGCCTGGAAAAATTGAAAAATTTGTTGTGATGACCAAGTCTAAAGATCACTTGTAGAAAAAATAGCAACCAGAGATAACCTAGCCTATAAGGGTTGGCCACTTGCAATGGACTTCTCTGATTTTCCTTGTGGTGAAGTTTCAGGTTCTTGATTCTACTCCTGTTGAGAATATTCATGGATTTTGGAAATAACATGACAAGGAAAGAGAGGGACTATATCATATGATTGCGCAAATAAATGCAATTCCTCCCAACATTCACTCGGATCCCAACTGAGCAAATAAATTTGGACTGCAGAAACAACCATGCTAGGCTTTGGTTGTGTGAAGGATGAGTAGTGCACAGGTGGTATAGTGATAGATTTTATATTCATATTAGGTTCAGTCATAGTCTGCTCCATTTTTATTGTATACTTGTCCAAAATTGACCTAAGCACTTTTATTTTCAGTTGAGTAACATCAAGCATTTTAGTGTGCCATCTCTCAAACACCTTCTCATTGAAATCTCTATTAGCAACATCAATTTGAGTCCTCCATGAGACATTGGTGAGAGCAAGGGCTTCATCGTCCATTACTTTAGCTAGTTCTCGATCTTCTGGGGTGCACCATTTCAGCATTGCAATAGAAATGACCAGGTAACCATAAATTAAATATGTTTCATGCTTATATACATCCTCACAGGCCTCAAAGAGTTCATTCAAAAGATATATGCACCATTTCAATGGTTCACCTCGTACACAGGATTTTGAGACAAAAATGGCATCTAATGTGCATTCTCCTTTAGTGTAGTTTTACATGAGTTTCCCAGCGATAACGTAGCATGAGAATTTAATCTTGAAATCATTGATTGCTTCGATGACATCTCCACGACCCTTTTGTGAGTGTCATATTTCTAATAGATATCGGCATCACCTTTATTCTTTCCCTACTTCGATATGCTTTGGAACGCAGTTGAAACATAACAACCATACATGGATAATCCTATGATCTAATGTATATCATCCACATGGATAGGGTATTCCTTTTCAATCCATAATGAACCACTGTAAAATATACTAATAAGGAACTCAATACATCTCATGGCTTCATCTATGGTGCTGAAGACAGGAAAATCCTGCAATTTCATCAAAGTGAACTATTCTAAGGCTTGGAACTCATTCTTAAGTCGTAGATTAGCACCACCACCCAAAGCAACAATAGAATCCATATAAACTTCTGATTTTAAAGCTATAAATAGAGCAGGGTCGAACAAATCATTATCAACCAAGGTAGTTTTCTCATACTTTCCCAAGGCATCTCTTGTAGGCATAATACGATCATATGATAAATCATATGGAATTTTGGGCTTGGTAACGTGACCCATGGAAGATGACTGACGACTATAGGAAATTTTAACAAGGGGATGAAAATCAACTTGAGACATAGGGGAACTAAACACAGAAGCTAGGTGAAAAAATCCAAGGGATACACAAACACAATTTAAGAAATAAAACTATGGCATACAACATATATAGAAAAAGAAGTAAAATAGTGCGAAATGACTTGATAATTGGGGAGTAAATGCGACAACTTAGAAAAATCAGGGTTTATTTGGATATTGATGAAAACTAGGACATAAATCCCCATGACATTACATGAACGACCCAAAAAGGAAATGTCGCGACGATAAATTAACGAGAAGTACTTTAATGCCTTAAAGTGGAAATCAAATCTTTGAAAAGTGATTGCTACATGGAAAAACTGACTTAATGACTGAATAAATGATGAAAATGACACTTTATACCCCCCCGCCCACAATGGGTGGTCGTGGATCGCAACTAAGAAACAACACAATGACGCAACTAAAATAGCTAACTAACTAACAAGACCGACTCAATCCTAAATCTAACTGATGCCACCTTGCAAAGAGCGAAAAAAACAATGATGTTACATGACCATAGTAGGGCTTCAAGCATGCACAATTCACCCAATTGGGCAGAAGAACTCTATTGATTTTTGTAATCTTAACAACTCTAGATTCTCTAATTTCTACAACAAATAAAGGACCCAACCAATGCATTTCCAATTTTCCAGGATGTTTAAGGTACTTACTTTCATAAAGCAAAACTTGGTCGCCCACAAAAAAAATATTTGCTTTTAATATGTCGGCTGTGCCAAGCTTTATGTCTCTTCTTCTCAACATTTTGATGGAAATATACAAGAAAATGATGATCATCCTACTCCCATAACAATTGCAATCACTCTGGAATAGATTCATCATTAGAAATGTTGGTGCCTTTTCCAATGAATAGATTTGGAACAATAAATTCCGTAGGCACCACTACCCTGCCATATACAAACTGAAATTTAGTATACTTATGCAGTCACTTGGTAGTAGTGCGATAGGCCCATAATGTATCAAGAACTCTCTCATCCCCATAATCTCTATTAGTATATCATACTTTAGTGAGCTGCTTTTCCAAAATCTTGTTAAAAGCTTTGACTGTCCCATTCGCTTGCTAATAATATTGGCTACTTTTATGGTGTTGAATCATTAAATCCCACAACAATGTAGCGAAAGTTTCATTAATGAAGTGTGATCCTTGATTACTAGTGAAACTCCTTGGACAACTCAATATTGTGATATTATTTTCAAATATGAGTCTGGTATTAGTATCAACATTGCAATCCTTAACAGGAGCTATTTCATCCCACCACGTCAAATGATCAGTTGTGGTAATAATATATTGGACATGTGAATGTTGCACAGGAGGTTTTATGGGCTTGACAAAATCAACATCCCATTTCTTAAAGGATTCAAGATCCCTGGCTAGATGCAAGGGAAGTTCAACTTGACGAGAAGGTATCCCTACCCTCTGACATACATCACAATTTTTATCATATTTGAAAAGAGTCATCCACCATAGTCCAGCTTGGAGCACCTTACTTGCATTTGCCTTTCCTCCAACATGTCCTCTCCCAAGACCACAATAGCATTCCCATAAAACAACATCTCTCTCATGATCAAGAATGCATTCACACGGGATATGATCAACTCCCTTCCTGTAAAATTGGCCTGCAATAAGCTGATAATTTGCAGCATGCATCACCAAATGTTTCTCATGCATTGTAGTATAGTCATATGGACACTTGCCAGTTGCTAAAAATAATTCAATGTCTTCAAGGTAATATGGCATAGATTCATTTCTAAATATATTAGCATCAAGCAATTGATCATCAAGTGATCCTCCAACTTCCCCAAACTCCAAGCAAAAAATGTGATTTGGCCCCACATTAGCACGACCTAGCATGACAACAATTTCAAACGCGAACTCCTGGAACAAAAGAAACACAATACATATCCTACATTCAAGAAGAGGCTTATTAGCAAGATATTTCAATGCAGAATGATTAGTGAATAACTTGAAAGGACCTCCAAGCAAATAATTCCTGAAGTTTTGAAGTGAATATACCATGGCAAGGTCTTCTCGCTTAGTGATTGTATAGTTTATTTCAACGTTAGAAAGTTTCTCGCTAGAAAAATAGATGGGATGATGAAGGTTACCCTCACCAGGATATGTTAATATATCACTTAAAGCAATTCCAGATGCATCAATGTGAACATGAAATTCTTCTAGATAAATTAGTTTGGGAGCACTTGCAAGTTTTTTATTTTAAAGTGTTCAAATCAACATCACACTCTTTAGTCCATACAAAATGGTTGGCCTTCTTCATCAATTTCTCTAAAGGCATAGTTGTGAATGAGTCTCCTATAATACCTTGTATGTCCTAAAGTGGACTACAACCCTTTAATACTAGTGGTTGGCGGCATATTTAGGATCACTGAAACTTTGGCAGGATCTACACACACACCATATTTGCAGGCAATATGTCCTAGTAAAGTCCCAATTGGCACCCCAAACATACATTTAATCATATTTAATGAAATCTACAAATTTGTATAATGATAAAACATAACTCATAACAAGCTAGAATACTTCTTCAGAAAGTTGTATACTATCCAATCATCCATGTAGACTTCAAGAAATTTATGAGTATAATCCTGAAAAGCAGCAATAACAATCGTGGAGAAGATAGTTGGCGCATTCTTAAGACAAAATGGCATGACATGATAGTCATATGAAATTCATTAAGTTGTGAAAGTGTTATTCTTATCTTCTTCAGCAATGTGAACTTTATGATATCCAAAAAACCCATATGTAAAAGAGTAGGCTTCCTGACCCGCAACATTGTCTAATACTTCATCAGTGAAGGGAGTTGGGAATGAATCATGGACACAGACATTATTAAGGCTCTGGTATTCTACACAAACTCTAATCTCATCTAAATATTTCTTATCCTGAATGACAATAGGATTGATCCATTTGGCTTCATCAACTCGAAAAATGAAACCCATAGTTAATAGTTTATCTATCTCCCTCTTGACCTTTTCTTTGACTTGTGGATTCAATCAATATTTAACAAGTATTAGATTAGTTTCAAAAAAAAAATCGTTTCTCCTAAATCTGCCTTTATCTCTTTAGGATCTGAGACTGATGCAGGAAAAATATCTTTAATAAATCAAAAATTTCTTTTGTAGTCTGCTCATCCCGATAGTCACCAATAAAGGTTAACTTGGGCTTCTCTTCAGCTCCAATATTATTTGTCTGTAACATTAAGGGTTTCAAGTGTGAAGCATCCTTGACAGGATCATCTTTGATGCTTCTTTCACCTTCAGACTCTTTGAATGTTAAATGCCACAACTCCTCCAAATCATCATCTTCAAGTTCCTTGTTAATCTTGTCGCGAGAAACAGCTTCATGAAATCCATATTCATACAAATTTTCACAATCTCCATAACTGCTACATTCAGTAACAGGTTTTCTAGTGGGGAATAGAACTCTTTTTATTTCTTTCAAAACCTCAGATTTATTTTTGTCCTCATATGAAAAGGATAAATCACTACAAAATGGAGCTATCAGTGCCTCCCCGTTATTTTTTTTCCTCTTCATCTCTTCTTTTCAGTAATAGGCTTGTGGAAATGTTCCCAATGTGTGAATGAGCTGATGAATCCATAATTCAATAGAAATTCCAAGTTTTGTCCACATTGTACTATGGGTTTGAACATGCTTCTAATGATTATTGTAACACTCATATATGGGAATCGCAATTTTAACTGATTCCAAGCTTTGAAACTAATTATGATGAGCTCCCCACCATCTCGTAAGGGTTGCTTGCAAAGAAACATCCATCAAAGGAACCTTTTGTGTTTCTTCAATATTTGAATCAAATTCTTTAAAAAAATTGACAGCATATCCTATATGATTGAAAGTAGGGAAATCCCTTACCTTAGTACCAATCCAATGGGTACAGCAAATAGTTACACAATGTTTAGAGTGCAACTCAAGGTATTCTTGTTGCTAATCATCCAGCACAACATCTGAAACATATTATGTGTGTTGAACACTCCTCCAACTAAGAGAACCATCTACTATAGGATTGATATATTCCTCCCTCTTTCCTGTAGTAAGTTGATATAGTTGATCCAAAATATTGGGCTCTTCTACTTCGTCAATAGGCTCTGTAAACCTTGGACCTTTATAAGGTTCCAAAGGTTGTATGAAACTAGTTCCATCTACTTCAAAAGTCATATTCTCTTGCTTGAGGTCAATAACAACATAGTTTTCAAATTCCCAATCTATTCTCAACAATGTTGGATACGGATATTTGTCACCCATTATATCAATAACTTCAAAGTCTGCATATATTTTCACTCTTGCAATATCAACTTAAACATCTTCTAAACGACCAATGGGGATAATGAAATGTTTTTTAGCCATATATATATAACTATGAGAAAACACCAACTTGGGTTTGTCCAATGCCTCCCAAGTTTTCTTCGAAAAAATGTTTACATTTGATCCAAAATCTAACATAGAGTCATTACTCTAAAATCCTACAATTTGGACTTCAATGTGAAACTCCTTCCTGTTCTCCTCTTGTTATGATGAACACATCTAGAATGATGTTCAAGAAATTTGGCAGAGATAGGCCTTTCTAGCAGTTATTCATCTTTGACAACAGTTTTGAGCTTTTTGCGCAACTGACCAATTCATCACTCATAATGTGCAGGAAAAACTTAAGCCACTCCATGACATGTTAAGATATTTCTTGTCAAGACTGAGGGCTCTTCAACCACTCCTTCCCTTGTTGATCTTCTTGTGGGTTATAAGAAGAAACTCTACAAATTTATGCAGCATCCTTGTAGTACTCCTTTTGTTGTGTAGGTTTGTAAGACTTCTTTGGAGATGTAGGCCTTATTATAACAGGTTTCTCTAATACCTCCTTATCTTATCCAATATTCTTGCCTCCTCTGGTGACAATATTAATGTTTGTTTGATGAACTAGTTCTTGCTCTCTAGGTTATGCGTTGATTAAATTATCTCATCTTTGTCGTTACACTCTTCCCAACGAGAAATCAACTCAAGACAGTCTTCAATAGAATGTGTGTTTACCCGACAATGGGAACACAAGGGCCTCCTTGGTAATGGACAATCACAAGTGACATGGACCTCTTGGTCAAAAATGTAGCATTGAATACGGCCTCTTCCTCCAGATTTTCCCCCTCTTAAACCACCTCCTCCTCATCCTAGAGGATCTTCATTAACTTAGAACGTAGTGTGGTCAAGGCAGTTATCCAAAGAATCCAAGGCTCTACACTGGTCTATATGGTGAGTCAGAGACCCATATAACTCACAAAACATATTGTTTGGAACATTGGATTACTTCTTCAAAATAGGACAAAGACAAGGTGCATGCTCGTGTGAAAAATCTCACAGTATTCATTAGTTGGTGTACCTTGAAGGTTGGGAAATGTATGATACTAAATATGCCCCTAATGTGGGATATTTGTGGCAACTTGTGCAACTCCGGCAATAGGTCCTGGCAGTGGCAGAGGCAGTTCATAGGCATAGTAGACAGGCCTGCGCTCCACAACCTTAGGCATTCAATAGTGTGGTGCCCATCAACATGAAAATTAGTGCACCATACCTATGGACACAAGGATCATGCAGTATGCATATCCTTCAACCTCTCTGTCATATCGTCAATCTAATGTTTTAATCCAATAATATCCAGAAGTAGTACTTGGCCTACACTCATGAGGTTATCTCTCCATTGCTTCAATCTTCACATCTTGTTCCAATTCATCATGTAAAATATCGATGTTTTGTTGTGTCAAAGGTGTTCTAGTTAATGGCAACAGAAATTTAATGAACCAATTTTGTTGATGATGGGGATCAATCGGATAGGTGAATTTCCCAATTATGTCTTTAAACCATTGCATGCACTCCCATGTAGTATTACTCTTGCATTTTTTAATATCCCATAACTCTACTAAACCCTGTTGGTTTGTATGATGGAGTTTGAATTCTTTAATAAACTCTCATTTAATCACATCAAGAGTTGGATTTGGATTCAAATCAAACCACTTAATAAACCATCTGAGTACGTGATCCCTCAAAGTCATATAAAATTCAATAACCTTAGTGGCATCCGGGCTCTTTCTAGCCCTCCATATGGCTTCACATAAGTACCAATTTTGTTCAACGCCTTTGTCACCTTGAACCGAGAACTCAAGTTACCAAGTGAAAAAAAAAAAAATGGAAACGTAACTAGTTTCGGTCTTCATAATTGTTATTGTACTCATTTCAATATATATCTTATGTATTTCAATATATAAAATTTTATTATTTTAAAGCATGGGTTTCATGATCCTTATTGATGGTCTTTTAAGTAAAAGCATGTTCTTCATACTTCTAGGGTTTAGTTGATGGTGCTAGACCCACCAACATTCAAGGGATCTCCCTAATATGAAGTCCCAAAGTAGACCTCACACCGTTTGGTGTAGGAGTCCCATCCGGAATACGGCTCGGTTGTCAATGCATTGGGTTTTAATGATGTGCCTTGGCAGCAATAATGCATAGAGTGATGTATGGTGACTTTGGTGAGAAAAAATGTGTGACTATGCAGAAATTCAAGTGCAATGCATGGAGGTTATAACACACGAAAGGAAAATGAGTGATTCCCTTAGAATCATGTAACAGTATGCAACTTGAAAGGAACACATTAGCATAAACACATCACAAGCTAATCTATGAAATAGTTCACAAGTTAATAGTGATGGAATTAAAGAACAACGTGCATTCAACAAGATTCGTATCGATGTAAACGAAATAGTTGATAAGCATATTCATAAGTTAAATAACATACATTGCAAACATAAAAATAATAGTCCTACTATATTCACAACATATGCATGAAAACGTATCGGATTTGAGATTTTATTAAGTGAAAGTTCCAATCATATATATGCCATTGACATAACACTAGCCCCCATAGTGGAACATGAATTCAATAGTCCCTCCTCCAAAGAAAGGTACTCCCTTTATGCTACGAAGAAGCCAAGGCTCTCACATGCTCCCAAGACCCTAATCCTAAGCCTAATCCTAGCCAAAATCTTGGCTCCCAAAATCCTTTTACATGAGTTATGAGGGTGTATTTATAATAAGAGGGGGTGACTCTTCAACTCCCCTTTGTGACTCTTGGACTTTCCTCATGACTCTTCAACTTCTTTAGAAAATGACTCATTACATTACATTGTGACTCTTCACATTCCAATATTAACACTTGGAATTCCACTTACAAATTAATTACAAAATTGGGTAAATCTAACTAGACAACCTAATAAGAAAAAACATATCATGCTTGAGTTTGGGGAAACTCCAGCTCAGCAAATTCCACTTGATGTTTCTTGGTGACATAGTGGTGCCAAACTTTGTATTGCAAAATGATATTCCCAAACTGTATGATGTTTTCTAGCTGGAAGCGGACTCTAGCCTGCATGGCATCCGGGTACATTGACTTGGAACTAGTCTATACTTCCTTCCTGAGCAGGAGAAACATCATGTTGATTTAGACAGGGTCACCAATGTACTTCTACTGGG
Source organism: Pinus taeda (assembly GCA_000404065.3). NCBI lineage: Eukaryota > Viridiplantae > Streptophyta > Pinopsida > Pinales > Pinaceae > Pinus > Pinus taeda. The sequence continues at coordinate 49,935 of APFE030582064.1, forward strand.
ATGGGATCCCCTAGGGTAAATTTTGGGGCAAAATCCTAAGCTTTTTTGTATAAAATATAAATTCTCTGCAAGATGTGGTCGTGGAACGTGTAGATAATTAAACTGTCATAAAGGGTTTTACCCTTCTTTTATGAAAGTTGAGTCGGATTTTGAAGATCTTCTCATGGTATGCAAACCATGGGATTGTATAAATAAGTGTGTCATAGGATGTCTAAGGCAAGTAATGGAGATGAAGATGAATGTAATGGGTTAGTAAGAGGAAGAGTGTAGTTGTCTTAGAGTAGAATAAATGCACTACAGTTGTGTACGCAGAGGCGTAGAGTAGAGTCTGCAGCTAAGTGCACGGACCCCTGCAGCTGAGTGTGCAAGGAAATATTGAGTCTATAAGATTGAACTTATTATCAATAAAGAAGATTATTGCATAAATACTTGTGTTATCTCTTTACTTCTGTTTATATGAATGTGCCTTATGTTATAATGGTTTTATGAAATAATGATGTATTAATGCACGACTTTACACGATTGATATTGTTACATGAACGCAATTACTGTTAACTCTTTACGCAAAGATTATCTTGTTGTATGTTGAAGTTAGTGAACACTTAAGCCAATCGAAGTGATTATTGGGTTATAAGTCATCTTTGATACGTGTAAGTAATTGATCCACATACTCGAAGTCCATGAAAGACAGTCGTAAACATTCACAAAGGTATAGAAGCTGATTAAGGTAAGTTATATTGATAAGCCCTAAAGTCTTATCGAGCTGCACAAAGGAATATTTAGGCCATAAAACGACATTACATAGATCTCTCATTATGGAAACTTGGTTCCAGCATCCCCCAATACTACTTCAGGTGAGATTTCAATCCGCGCTCCGCGGATTGATGCTGAAAGAGCCAGTAGTGTAGGGATTTGTTTCGAAAAAAAAACTTTGAACCTAGGTCAAGACCCACTAAGCCAACAAATGGTTTTGTTGCCTCTGGGATATTAATGTTCCTTGGATCCTCATCCTCTCCTTCAGTAGTCATATTATAGCATTCCAACGCATGGCACAACTGGGTGCTCCAATTACATTGAATCAATTCCAAGGGATCCTGCAGAATTTTGAATATTGCTATCTTAACCTCCTGTAGTGCTTCATCAAGACTCTCAAATCCGTCTTCAAAGCTGAATGTCCTCATGAACCCCTCTCTTAAGATATTCCATTCTGCAATGCCATGGCAAAGCTCTGTTTCCAAATACTAGTTCATAGGAATGATGTCCAAGGTGTGACAGAAAATATGCACCCACTCTCGTTGCAAGTTTGTTCCATAAACCTTAGTCCACTTTGCCAAATGATCGCACAGATCATCTCTCCCATCATACTTCTCAGTCAACCATACCTTGGGGCGACCTCAATCGCATCCACATCATCCTTCTATAGTCACACCATTCTTCAAAATTGTGTTTATATGTACCCCGCCATCATACGAGTGTAGCGTGCAGCGCAAAATCCAACACTTGGAAGCAATGATTCTCAAGCACTTCCCTTTCAAATGCATCTAGAAATTTATCCACATTAGTTAGACCATCATAATAAGGCAACTTCAACTTCTTACCTCGAATGATACACAGCGCATCACTTTAGTCATCATATTACATCACAAGGTAGATACTTCATGTAACCTATTATGCCAGTGCTCTAATTCTTCGTCCAAATATTATGCACAGGAGCTTTTGCGTCCCATGCAATTTGTCCATCGGTGTTTGGATTAACCCAATCTTGGTCTTGTGTTGTTATCTTATATATTTGGTCCAAATCATCATCACTTTCCTCATAATCACGGACCAGTTCAGTATAGTGTGGTCCTTCTGCGAGGTCCAATGGTACTACCATGCGGAGCATTTTCCTTTCGAACAACATTGTCCGCTGCTTCAAATTGATGACCCCATTTATGTCGATAGCCCAATCAATTCCAAGGAGTGCAAGATATGGATTGTTGTCATCAACAATCTTTATCACTTCAAAGTCAGCCAACACGCTTGCACTATCTATATCTACAGTTACTCCATGCAATCTCCCCATAGGGATAATCTTTTGTTGATTTGCTATTCTTAGATGATTTGGAGACCACTAAAATGTAGGCCTCCCCATATTTTCCCAAGTCTATTTAGGAAAAACATTCACATCCAATCCTAGATTTAAAATTACTTGATCCATCTTGTATTCCCCTATTTGCGCGGTGAGCCTCATTTCGCATCATTTCCTCGTCTTATGTCTGCCAATATTTCTGACCATGTGGCACCCATCAGACACATTATCCCTGCTAGCACATTTATTTATGAACTCCTGTAATCCTTTCACAGCCCTGTTTTCGCGCAGCATTTTCATGCAAGTCTCCAAGAAAGTAGTAAGCATGAAGGGGTCAACTTCTTTCGATATCCTATCCTGACTTCCTAAGGTAAAGGCTTCAGTGAATCTTTTCTTTGCTTCCATGGATGTCTCCTTTGCGCACTCCAGATCAAACCCAAATTCTTTTTCTAGAGCCTTGCATATCCATCCATCTTCTTCAAGTTGTTTTCCCTTATCGTCACCAATCGTCACACCACTTCGCAACACAATATTGACATTGGGATCCTCTTCGCGGGGTTATGCCCTCATCATCTGCAGGTTCTGGGTAGGTTGTCGAGGTTGTGCCTTCTTTCCCTGCATTTTAGCTATCAATATAGGGCATTCTTCTATCGCGTGGTCAAATTGAGTACAATACTGGCATGACGGTCGTGTCTGGCTCGTACACTCCCACACTTAGTTTCCTAGCACTCCGCAATTATAGAAAATAAATTGCCCTTGACCCCTACCAGGTCCTCCTCCTCCTCGGCCTTGTCTATGTCCCTGATATCCTCCACACACTCCCCCAGCACCATGATCCAGAAGCCGAGTTTCTATTTGCATTCGATATGCAGGCATTATTTCCATCATCAATTCATAGCTACATCATTTATGTTCATCATGGCCCACTGATTTACAGAAATTGCAGAATAACTATTTCGGTGTCTGCACAAATTTTTGCAGCAAGTGGCAATTACCTGTTACATGTTTTTCTGCTACTTGACAAATAGCGCACCACATCGCAGGCCCTGAACTTGGTCCCACTGGGGCTTCTGGCCTCAAAGGCATGGGCCCTCCTCCTGCCACATAATTTGTGAAAACAGGGCAATGATCCTTATGATGTCCCTAGTTCTTACACTTAAGGCACTAAACTTCTTTGCGCACTTCTGAATGAGCCACTTTTTCCTTCTTCAAGCTCTGAAACTCCAAGCAGAGGTTCTGTAACTCCATAGGAATCTATTGAACTCCTAACATCGCATCCTAGATAAGTGTCTCATGTAATCTCATTGTGATCTCCAGCGCTTCGGCCTGTGTTCTTATCTTTTGTTGTGATAGAGCAATCCTTAAGTGAGGCAAGAGCGTGGCTATATACCAGTCGCAGTGCTGACTGTCTGTGAGATTCATATTGGTTTCGTGGATTCCGCACTTCAGCCTTTGATCCATCACCCAGGGTATTTCACCGATCCTCATCGCAATTTTTTTGAACCCCACTACCGATTGTGTTTCAGACTTAGGCCTATCGAATTCATTTTTCAGAGTAGCCTGAGTGTCTATTAATAACGCCATTGGGTTGTCGCTACAGTACTTAATGTACCATGTCAACGCGTGATCTTGTAGAGCAGTAACCAACTACACTTTCTTCATATGATCATATGTAATATTCTATGCGGTCCACATGGCCTTCGCAAGAGCCAAAACTGGTTTGGGTCCTCATTTCCCAAGCCCTTGAAAACGGGCAATTTCGTCGTATTCGACATATTGAACTGTGGCAGAGGTGGAGGTGGTGTGGTCGAAGGTATATGTTGTGGAGGTGAAGGTGGAGGTGGAGGTGGTGTGGTCGAAGGTATATGTTGTGGAGGTGAAGGTGGAGGTGGTGTGGATGGAAGAGGTATTCGCGAAAACCCTTGCTTTATTAACTGGATAGTGCTCTGCGGTGAAGCCTATACTGCTCCCTCGTCGTCACTCAGAGGAGGCTCAATCAGTGGGCTATATTCAGGGCATGTTCTTCCTCTATCTTTGAAGAAATTTCCACTTCGTGTAGCTCCAAACATCAACGTAATGGCATAACCCGCTTTTCACACAAGAGCATCTTAATCCAATTATTTAAAGATCTCAAATACTTACCTCGCGGTCCCTTGAAAAAGCGTCGCTCTGCTTCGCTGTAGCTGACTAAGGTATCAACCACAAATTCTATCATGAATCCTTCTATGATTCGATCAAGCCAATGATCGACAGCGCATGAGAGCTTATCTTCAGAAGCTTCCAGTCTCCGTACTAGCTCCAGGGTCCACACTATTGGATCGTCAAGCCTCCACCTTCCTTGGTCTTTTGCCAATTTAGCGATCCACTTGTATAGTTCAATTGGGAAGGTGCAAAAGAAGATCTCGTGTATCTCTGTGTATAGGTATTTGTCCAACCACTGTTCTTTCATCAGGCATGGGTTTTTGTTCTCTTGCATCGCGAATTTGTGGATCTTTCTATCCAACCACTCTTCAATGTCTTTCTTCATCGAATTCCAGTGATGCGACATCACACATCTATTTATGCAGATCCCAATCCCAGCAATGGAACCATTTGTTGGCTTAATGGGTCTTGACCCAGGTTCAGAGTTAGTTTTTCCAAACAAATCCCTACACTACTGGGCCTTTCGGCATCAATCCACGGAGCACAGACTAAAGTCTCACCTAAAGCAGTATGGGTGGATGTTAGAATCAAGTTTCCGCACCCAGATATCAGTGTAATGTCATTTTATGCCCTAAATATCCCTTTGCACAGATCGATAAGCCTTTAGGGCTTATCGATATAACTACCCTTAATCAACGTCTATACCTCCGCGAATGTTTACGACTGTCTTTTGCAGAGCCCAAATATGTTGATCAACTACTTAAGCATATCAAAGAAGACTTATAACACAGTAATCACTCTGATCGGCTTAAGTTTTCAATGACTTCAACATACAACAAGATAATCTTTGCATAAAAAGTGAACAGTTAACAGTAATTGCGTTCATGTAACAATATCAATCGTGTAAAGTCACGCATCAATACATCATTATTTCATAAACCCATTATAACATAAGGCACATTCATATAAACAGAAATAAAGAGATAACACAAGTATTTCTACAATAATCTTCTCTATTGATAATCAATTCAATCTTACAAACTCAAGACTTCCTTACGCACTCAGCTGCAGAGATCCGCGCACTCAGTTGCGGACTCTACTCTTGGCCTCTATGCATACAGCTGCAGAGCCTTTCTTCTACTCTAAGACTTCTATGCTCTTCCTCTCACTAACCCATTACATTTTTCTTCATCTCCATTACTTGCCTTAGACATCCTAAGACACACCTATTTATACAATCCCATGGTCCACGGACCATGGGTAGATCTTCAAAATCTGACTAACTTACATAAAAAAGGGTAAAAGCCTTTATGACACTTAACTATATACGTGCTCCGCAACCACATCTTGCATAGAATTTATATTTTATACAACAAAACTTGGGATTTTGCCCCAAAATTTACCCTGGGGGACCCCATCCCAACAACTTCTGCATATTTTTCTTGTTCGCCTCAATATCTTCTCTAGTGGCAATCTGTCTACACTACTCCAAGTATTCATCTATCTCCTACCTGGCCTAGTTCCTACGCTTGATCCCCGTGAGTGACCAAACTGATGGGATTGTGGGACTTCACCAAGAAGTCCAGGTTGTTGTATAATTGTGCATACGTGGCCTAAATGCTACCAATTAACTAAGTGAGTTGTTTGTTATTCTGGATCAGTATTTGAACTCTTGCTTTCTTCAGCTCTGCCTGTTGCTTTGTTTTCTTTCCCACTTCAAGCAGTGCCCCTTTGTATTGCATTCACCATTCATACACGGCAACGATGGCAGTTTGTACATTCCTAAGAGTTTTGAAAAAATCTTTAAACTGCTGTTGCAAGCCAAGCAAGTTGACAACTACCTTATGCACGGTAACAAGCTCCTCATAAATACTTTGCATGGTCTCTCCAAGTGTCGATACTTCACATACTATCGTTGCCTTTAGTTCTTCCAGATGAAATTGTGTGGAAGTTGCGTTATGTACCTCTACTCAGAGATGTTCTACCTCTTGCCTAGCAGCCTACAATTTCTTTGCCAACTATTTTTTCTTGGACAACAAATAGTTTGTATTTGACTTTGAAGCACCTGCGAAGGCCAATTTGGTTACGGCAATGGCACCTAGATTTCTTCTAGTATCTATCACGATCACCCTTTCTCTAATGAATGCAAGCGATGTGAGCTCATTCGGAAAATGTTTCTTCCTTACTTGTACAATATTTTTATGAATCTCGTCATAAGTCAAATTGTACGCATCCATAACTGAACCATCATCGAGAGGAACAATATCCTCTTCCTCTCTTGGAGATTGCTCTACTAGAGGATGGGGAGACTAAATGGTGACATGTTTTTTACTGGGCATCAGGTTGACATCTTGGTTCTGCGACTTCAGTTCTTCCATGTCTTGAATTTCAATCAACTCCTCTATCTCTTGAGCGAGCTCTTTGTCCTGAATCTATTTTCTTTCTTCCTCTGACCATCAGTTTTGTTCTAGCTCTTCAACTTGTCTTCATGCTTTTTCTTCTTCTATTTCCTTCGCTCTCCACCTTTGTTATTCTTCTTGCTTCTTCTCTTCTTCTTCTTTCCTCTTATGTTCTTGTTCTTCTCTCTACTTTCGTTCGGATTCCTACATCCTATGTTTCCTCTTCTTCTCTATTTCTATAGCTGCTCTCATAATAGTTGGATTTGCTTTCATCTTACAGCTTCTCTCTCCTCTTAGGATATGCACAACCTTCCTCTATCCCTTCTCGTGCACTGGGTTGCGCACTTCTACTAATGTTGCCTCTAGAGTATCTTCTTGCTATGAAGAAACCTGTGAAGTTCCTGCAAAATTGATCAGCTCGCGGGACTTGGAGGCATTGTAACGATCCTCCATCCATCCTCCTCATTCCAGTGAAAGGTCCTGCTTAGCCACTAAAAATGGATCCCCACACAGTGGTGTTTGCAAATACTCCTCGGATCATACGAATTGAAATCCCACGTACCAAATGCAAATTTCTATATCTCTTTCCCTTCGATATCCACAACCTTTAAGCTCTTGATCTCGTACAATCCAATACGCAAAGGAAGGATAGGCCAAGGTGCTTTCTTCTTCCTATGCAACATTGTTGAATACCCTGTGGAGAAATTATATGCAACTTCTTGCATGACTAAATTAACAGTGGCATACCTCGATAAAAGATGTGACGACTTATGTCTGTCGAATACCCTGAGGAAAGTGCCATTTGGTGAGGCAAACCAATCTGCCATCTGTAATATTGCGTCCATTGCCCTGTGTGACATGCAAGGTGGTTCTTCCTCAAAGATCATCTTATACAACATAATGAGGAAGTGATCAGTTAGCTTCTCCATTACTCCTCTATGGTTGCACTCTAAAAGAAACTTGCAATAAACATACATGGAAGGAACCTGTGGTGTCCAATACCAATTTATGCTAGCTAATGCATTGTGTGCGTAGATTGCATCTAGTAGATTTAAAATCTATCTTTCCTACCCTTGGGAGGACTAAGGGCATTAGATATATGGATCCACCACTGTTGAGCCAACAAATCTGACCAGTTTAATGGTTTACCTTCATTCATAACCTGGTCCAATAAGAAATCCCACCCTTTAGGAAAGGTCTCGGGGATCTACTTACTGTAGATTCTGCAACATAAGATGATCAATTGTTGATAGGCCCTCTTAAGAGATAGTGTCTTGTATATGTTGGTGGGTGTCTGACAAAACTTTGTTGGCTCTTTCACCCAGCCTTTAACAATCTCCTTGGTGCTTAAGTAGCAGGTCTTCGCATAGAAGAACAAATCCATAAGTGATTTTGGCTTAGGAAAATGGTACATGAGATGATAGTTTGCTTCCAGAAAAGAAGTAAGCCTTTGTCTGCTGGTACTACCAAGAGTCATAGTATTTGGATCTATGTGAGACAGTATCCAGCGAATAACATATGCACATGGAAATGTTGGGTAACTGCATGCAACCCTATGTAACCCCAACTTCTAGACATTAATGTACACCTGTCAGTGTTCTAGATCTACTTTGAAGGTTCTTGCTAATAAAGTTTCATTAACCTTCTACCATATGAGATCTGATTCCTTTTCTACAAACAGTTAAGTGTCTGAGTATACTAACAAGTAAACTAGTGTAATCTCTATTGCCTCCCCGATGTTGCTCCCTATGGTATCCTTTGAAGCAATTTTCTTGGGTGTCATGGTAATAGTGATGGATGAAGAGTGCTCAACACCTGAAATACCTGTGGGAGGAAAAAAACACACATGGAAAACATAAGTTAGCTTTGAAAAATCAACTTACAAAGAAAGATCAAAGAACTACATGCATTGACTGGGAAAATTACACAATTCTGGAAGTGAATGGAAGGAGACTAGTTGTGGGAACTGCGCATTGTGCAGTCTCAACAGCCAGTGATGCAACTTGAGGCTAGAGACTGTGCAATGCGCAGTCCAGCCTCGGCAGACTATGGGAGAGATTGAGCATTGCGTAGTCTCAATGGCCAAGGTGGCAGTTCTGAGCCCTGGAAATGTGCAATGTGTTGTTGGGTCAGCTTGTACTGTGCATTGCGTAATATCAGAGGCCAAGCTAAGAACTTAAGTCTCATACTTGTGAAATGCCTAGCTAGACAAGGTGAAAACTAGCTAAGGAAAGGGAAAATCCACTCGGTGAGAGTGTGGGAAGCAATAAGATCTAACTGATGGTGCATGTTAAAGTACAGATATGACTAAGTATGGATATATCAGTGCAAAACACTGTGGAAGATCAACAAGCAAAAGGAAAAACAAACATGCAAGAAGAGTCGTCACAACAATGACCATTAATGGGTAAAAACAAGAAAACTAATTCGACACTTGTGAAAGGCGAACAACGAACCGAATCAACACCTGAACAAACTAATATACATTAAAACTCAAACACCCACGAAAATAAACAAGCAAAACAGTGCTCACAGAAGTCAAATGACAAAAAGCGACAAAAGACGACAAAAGCAAAACTCATCTGGAAAAGCGCTACAAACTCCATCGAGGCTCCTTGATCTCCTTGGGAATGCTAGAGCTCCAAGATCGAATGTACAAATGAGCTCTAAGGGTGTCATATATTTGGACTGATTGAGGTTTATGACGTGCATTCCTAAAATCAAGAAAAAAGTGACACTTAGTGAAAAGTTCCATAAATAGTAAGTGTGCAACCGTCGGGAAACTAATTAATGAATCCTTATTTTCTAGGGATGTTTTTTTATTTTTCCTTTTTTTGCTTTTTTATTTTTCGGAAAACTTTGCGTGCACACTGCCAAGAAGGATTGCACAATTCCCGAGGACTGAGAAACTTCTTGACTCAATGCATTGTGCAATTTTTGAGCTCAAAGGATGGTTTGTGAAGTTTCCATCATCAAGGTTGTGCTATCATCCAGAACTGCGTAGTTCTCAAGCTCAAGGTTGGCCTACCAAGAAGGATTATGCAGTTCTTGAAGGCAAGGTTGGCCTACCTTCCAAGATTGTGTAGCTTCTAGGGACAAGCTGAGCAATGTTGCAAGGTCAAGTCAGAAGTTTTCTTATGGCTGCAAAATTTCAGATCAAGGTCAAAACAAAGAGTCACAAGCACAACATAAAAAGATAAGTCTTTGACATACCATGAATACTTGACGACAGTAGAAGATAAGCTCCTTTGGTTAAAAGGAAGGCTCAAGTTTGTTAGATCGTATGATTTATGGTCATGAACCAATGGAGTCAACATCATGTTTATAATACCCTTTCGAGCAAGATGTAATTTGTAAAAGAATTTATTTTGCGTCTAGAAAGTCCTAAAAACCTCCAAAGTACAAGTCATCCCTGGCAGCTACAAGCCAACGTAAATAGGGGAATTCAACCCCTTGGAAAGGATATATAAAAGAGCATATTTGACCTCATTTGGCACTCTCTCACACACAAGTTTGATCTATCAAGAAGAGGTTCGAGTTGTAGTTGTGAAGTAAGAAGAAAAGGAGAACGAAGGCCTAGAAGGAAAGAAGAAGCAAGAAGATCTATTTTTGGGCTCTATCTCTCTCACAGGGGTAAAGATCTAGGGTTTTTGTAGCTTCCAAGAAGGTCAAAAATGCAGGTCCGAATTGTAGTAGATCAAGTTGTAATATCAAGTTGCTAGAAGAGAATATATATTTTTTGTGACCTCGTTGACCTTTGGAGAAACTTCCTCACTCAAAGGAGGATCTCTTGATATCCAAATTAGGATTTATGTAGTAGTTGTAGAGCCGAAGTTGTAGGGTCGAAGTTGCAGGGAAAATTTGCAAGGACAAAATTAGGGTCAAAGTTGTAGTTATATGTTAGTTGCTACAAGATCAAGCTTTGTTGATCTGATCTACTTGAAAGGATTTCTTGAAGGGTTGACTTGGTACTTGGAGGAGGACTTAGTGTAGGGATTGGTTCATTGTTGTCTCATTTTAAGCAAATTATATAAGAGGAGAAGAATTTTTCTGGGTTTTCCCCTTAGAGGGGTTTTGCCTTAGCTTAGGGCCTAATATTTGTGTTCATTGTCTTCACTGTTTTGATCTTGATATTTGAAAGATATAAATACGAGGGACAAGGAGCATAGAGGATATATGTGGAGAGCTAGAAGTGATCTAGTTGCAAGTCTAAAAATGAGGCAACAAAGGACAACAAGGAGGTCCCAACTAAGGAATGTTGGATCAAGGCTCTTGTTGGGATAAGAAGAGGTCCGGCCCTATGGACTAGCTAGTCTATGCAAGCTACTGCAAGAAGGGGCCACAAGCCAGCGTTGGAATTACAAGGAAATACCAAGTTAAATGAAAATTGGCCATGGGAAAAGGAAGGTCTAGTAAGCCCTATAACGGACAAGAAAAGACAGGTCAAGCCCTAGCTGGAAGATAACAAATTTTATTGAAGCAGGTAGCAGCAAATGAGAGAGGGCCTAGGTTGAACAAAGGTAGTTTATGATTGTTGTAAGGCTCGTCACAGCTTGGACAAGTAGGTTAAGGGCCTTAAAAAAGGACAAGAGGCTGATAGATGCTGGCAAGAAGGCCAAGGTCCTGTAGCTGCTGGAGGAACAAGCTAAATATGTCCAAGTATGGAGGAAAAAGGAACAACGGGCTAACCTAGGGCTAAAGGAATTTCCAGGTAAGTTGTTTTAGTGATTTAATATGGGTTGGTAAAATCCCGAGTTGTTACAATTGTATGATTTAGAGTGTTGTGGGTGTTGATATGTGGACAAAGAGGGCTTAAAGGACAAAGAATCAGCACTAGGTAATTTGGTCAAAGGATTAGACTTGTATTTTGGCATTTGTAGTGGGATATAAAGGGCCATTGATTTGATTCTTGGTATATTTCATTGTGCAAAAGTCATTTGAAGTTAGGCATATTCAATTTGCTTGTCTCCTGCCTAAGGCATAGACAAGACCTAGGGTGCATGGATTACTAACATTGTATCAGAGCTACTTTAAAGGGTAGTTGGTGTTGGACACCTAATCCTCAATGGGCTAGTGTGGAAACCGAATGGACAAAAGGAGTCCAAGAGACCTTGGGATGTGAAACCCAACAGTCACAACATGTACTATAAATGTAAATCACCTGTTAATAAAAATTGTATTCTCATGTTTATCTTTCAGATTCTTTTGCTGCCCATGGTTGTTTAACATGGTATCAGAGCGGGCGATTGCTGCTCCTGCTATGCATGTCAGTTCTGCCATGAATTCTGCATTTCATGAATGTTTTCTCATCTAAATTCTAGCTACAATATTTGCCCACAATTCGTTGAACCTATTTCTCTTAATTTTTCTGACAAGCGCTCTATATATTCTCCCATGCAAAAAAAAAAGGGGGCCTCTGCCATTTCTCCAATGCTCCATTCTTTTCCAGTTATCGAATATGATTAATTCATTCTATGCACTGTAACGCCTAGTCATTGAATATGATTAATTCATTCTCATTCTGTGCATTGTAACGCCTAGTCTCTGCATTGTTTGTAGTCTTGAAATAGAAAAATACCCTGCCTAGTTAACAATACACATAACGCTCCTCGTCATGTGCATTGAATGCCATTTCCTCTACCATTATTCTCTATCTGACGCTGCTGCCGTGAGCGTGGAGACCAAGGTGAGCATGGAATAGGTTGAAAGTTGTGGAGGATTGAATGTTGGTGTGCTCAGGATTGATTGTCGAATTCTCAAAATAAGGTAATATCGCTCCTCCTACGAGTGTGGATTACACATTGTTGGCTTGACTGTGTTTGGCAAATCTCGTGTTTTAGCATCAAACCGCCATTGTTCTGGCAATGTGGCTTCAAACCACCATACCACCCATCATGGTTCCGACGAACAGTTACTCCCATTCTACAACGCTCGACCTCCATTTACTATGTTACCACTGCCATACGTAGTCCTCGCATTCGGCCTCCATACCTGGTTCTCAAATACCACCATACCTCCTCCCACTGCAAATGACTCTTGGCATTCCTCGACTCCATTTTTGAAGTTAGCGCAATTCTTCTCAGCGTAGTTCCTCTCTGCGTAGTTCCTCGACATGAATGTGTAGAATTTGAGGGCGAGCATTAAACTGTGGTACAAGTCGAAAGAGCTTCGTAATCTTTTTCACTTGTTGAGGGTTAAACAAACCTGTTCCGCCATGCTGCGTTGTGCCATTGGTGAGCGAAGAGCCGAGCTTGCGTGATTCACTAATACAGTGAAGCTTTAATTGAATTGGCAGGAGGAGACTATGTTTTGTAAATGTGAAACCGCTGCACTAAGTGGAATTGGAGTTTAAAGGATAGTTTCTTATATGTGTCTCTATCGAGAGGCATTATTACAAGTAAACACAATGTCTGGAAGCCTATAATTGATGTTACAGGAAAATATTTGAAGTTTTCTTGATTGGGTTATTCATGGCCGGAGAGGTGTTATTATGACTACTTTCCTTCATAATCATCATTGCGCTGCTCGGATTCGTGGTATACCAACTGATATGCTTATCAGACTTGGAGTTTTGACTACATCAATCCTTATAATTCGACAGCCAAAATAAATAGGCTTGCTTGTGTCATCATCTGTTATTGCACTTCTAGAGGGTGATGATGATGCTGTCGACACAGGGATACTTTGAGTTGCACCATTTACGTTTCAGATAAATAATTGACCCTTGGTAGTTTGGTAGATCTGAAGACGTCTCATTTTTGGGTGGATTGTTTTAGTAAAATTTTATGTTGTAATTGGATGTTTCAAGTTATGTTCCATCAAGTTTCAGTGTAAGTGTTGGAGGAGGAGCAGCAATCGGGAGCATTAGCTCTAGCTGTCGCAAGGCCATCAGCCATCATCATATGCCTATAATGTGAAATTGAGTGCTTGTTCTTCCGGCGTCGTGCACCTACAGGAACATTTCTCATTGTTCTTCCAACAGTCCAATATCTCTAGCAATTTTTACAGAAATTCCTAGGTTGGTTCACATTGTAATTATTGTAATAGCATAATTTGGTATCATAGTGTTTTCCATTGAATGATTGTTACAGTGGAGGTTTTGGAAGATCTATATACCTGTTACAATACCTAATAAAATGAAGCCGACCTTGGTTGAGGCCAACTTTACTATCATTTAAGCAGCAGTCAAAAAAAAAATTGACTTATTACAATGACAGTATGGAGAAGAATATTGTATGGAAGTTGGTCAAATCAAATGCTCTTAATACTAACAAGGTATGTTTTGTAGTAGTTTTTGTTTTCGAAGATTTAATTCTCTTATCCTTCAATAAGACAAGAGGATTGAGGACAGATTGGTGAAGGTTTTGTTTGGTGGCTATAATAATCTTGTGTAGGCAAGGGTTTCTCAAGAATAGAAATGCCACATATATATTGATGATGTCTAGTTACAGTAATTAAGGAATAATCAGGTTGTATTGGTACAGTAAGCAAGGTTTCAAGGTTTCACAGTTGCATTTCCTTGTCATTGTGTTCTTGTAGCAGTACACTATAACTCTGTCGCTGGAACAATCACTTCACCTTTGATACCGTGTTCAAGTGCAGTGATATCAAATACTCATATTGTACTGATCATTATCAAATACACAATTTCAGTGATATCGTCATAGCATCAAATTTAAGGTCTTCAACTGTAACATAGCTTCATCATCTTATTTTTATATGGATTGTAATTGGCGCTCGTTAGTTGCTCACTGATCATTTGCTATGCATTTATAAAAGATATTGTTGTGTACTGTGAGTAGGTATTACTTTTCTGCATTGAGTAGTAGTTGTGATCAGTTTTTAAGGTGTAAATTTGACATTGAAAAAAAAAATGGCCAGAATCAATGAAGTGTTAGAGTTCCTCAAAACTCTGATATTGTCTACTAATCATGATACATTAAAAGTCAGCAAAGTTTCTCTCACAAACATTCAGGGCTGTCTACAAAATGCACAAGAGAAAATTGATTTTTTGCAGCTCGAAACTCAGCTACAGCGAGAAGAATTAAAACGGAGGAGTCATTCTAAACCTGTTTCTATTCAAAACAATGAATCAGACTCCCATAAACAGCAAGACAATATTGTTGAAGTTCATTCAGATCCAATGCCCAATAAAACAGCGGTTGTACATGCAGATGCAGAAACTCAGTCTGCACTTCCCAAGCCCATCATCAGACCTTGGGCACAGCTTGTCCACAACAAGCACAGAACTGGTCTTGGATATGACAAGGACTTGTCCTTCCATATTCCAGACTACTCAAAGCCCATTCAATTTCAGAGTGTTGGATTCATTCATGACAGTTCACCTGCTCTTCATGACAGTTCACATCCAGCGGTTCCAAATTCTGATCCTCTTCCACAGTGACAACAACAACAACAGATTGTGAAATGCCAACACTGTGACCAAGTTGGCCATTTGAAAAATCACTGTTTTGATCTTCATCCATGTAAGCATTGTCATAAAACCACTCATTCTTCAAACAGATGCTTCAGAAACAAACATCCTGCAAGAACAAAGATTCATCTTGGATGGATCGCTTCTTGGCAATGGGCATCAACAGCCAAGAAGATATTCCAAACACATGTCAGAACTTGTTCTAGAGTATTGAA